>JAJOOO010016600.1:0-26073 GCA_029582685.1 Solanum piurae | reverse complement strand
TTATGCTGAAATATACTGATAATGTGGCGTTCAAAACTAGAGCATGTATATCTGAATAACTGAAATATCTGACCTAGCATGTGTAATTCAAGAACTAAAGAAATGCATAGCTAGGGTTCTGAAATTCATGCAATAAACTGAGTACAAACATAATAATCTGATTTGAAACATTTAAATAACTAACTCATGATGATCTATTGAAATTCTAGAAACCCTAGGTATGTTCATAATCATGGAATCAAGAAACTGACTGTAAACTAAGGACCTAATGGGTGAAAGGAACCCACTAGTGAAATCCCACATACCTGATGACGAATTCCACAGAGAAATTTTTCAATTTCGGGGCTGGAACTGATGAAAACTTGTTGCGTTCTTGAACTAGGGTTCTTGGCCTTTTTCTCCTCTCTTGCTTCTAATTTTTCTAAGTTTGATTAATGACTTGACTTAGGTAAGTTCTAGTTATGTTTCTAGGCTTAAACTGACTAAAATCTCATGATTTAGGGTTTAAATGGCGTATCTTAGGGGTTAAACGAAATAGAAAAAAACCAAAAGACCCCTGACTTAACTGCTGTTGGAGTGATCGACGGATTGGACTGACGGGCCGTCATTCAATCGACAGTCCGTCGATCGGGTCCGTGAGTCAAGCCTGCTCGACAGGCCTTCACTAAAACGAGCATAACTTTTTACTCGGAGGTTGGATTTTAGCAAACTCAACGACATTGGAAAGAGAATTCAATTATCTATCATATCATAGGTCATGGAACACATAATTCCTTTTGTGCAGGGAGTTTTGACCATTTGAAGTTGACCCAATTATCAATTTCCCCCTAATTGGCTGTTGGCCTTCACCAACGATCATACCTACGAACCGTGGATTGAATGACGGTCCGTGATGGTCGGCCGTCGTTCGTGACTGAAGGATGAAATCTGAAGTGTGAAACTGAAAGTTGGTCGGCCCATTGACGGAGCTGACTGACGGTCTGTATGTGGCTTCCGTCAGTAGCACCTGCAACTTCTGAAAATCTGGAATTTTTTTCCTTTCTCTAATCTGGGGTGTTATAGGTAAGTATGTTATGGTGGCCTTAAAATGGTACTTAGTATGAATGGTATTAGGGGATGTCATTCATGCGTTGCACAAGTATAACTTAGGGTTACTCTAATGATGGTTTTATGTTTTAATGACGTACATGATGAATATGCTTATGTCTTGTATGTTTATACTAAAGATGCATGATGATTCTCAAACTTGACATATAGCATGGTTTTCAATCAAAATGTCCTTTTTAGCATGATTTTTGCATGACTATCATACTTGGTACATATTTGTGTTAACCCATATTTCTTCTACATTTTTCACAAAGTGTAGGGTTTGGACTTGAGTTCTATTCTTGGAAGATAGGTTTCTAAGACGCAAGGAGTTGAAGATTTTGTGAGTCCTCATAGCTTCGAGGACAAACTCACCTATTCCTTTATGTCTTTTATTTTATATTTAGAGCTTTTATATGGGCTGCGTCCCAAAAGTTTTAGTCTTATGGTTCTATATGGTTTGAGACAAAGTTTAGACTTCAGCTCATGTTTATAAAAGGCTTCAATTGTAAAAGAAAAAGTTTTAAATTTCCGCGCCATATTCTATTGTCTTATGTTATGAATGCTATGAGGCTTGTATGCGGCTCTTCGGAGACTTGTACGCCGTGTTATGTCCGAGGCGTAGGCTCGAGTCGTGACAACAATAACAGGGAAGCATCATGGAGTACGTCGAAGGCGGCAATGACTGCTACTTTAGAGGAACGAAGGTTGAAGAAGAAAGAGGATTTAAAATTGAAAAAGAAAAATGGAGATTTTTTAGCTGTTACTTTAGTTTCATTTTCAATTGAAAATGAAAGAGGATTTAAAAAAATTCGCGCCTCCTCTCTTCATTTGGGGCGTGTAGAGGAATGAAGGTTCAAGAAGAGAAATTAAAAATGAAAATGAAACTAAAAATTTAAAATTTAAAAAATTTAATACGTGACAAACAACAATTGGCGCGTGATTGCACTTCTTTTCTTGCAATTGAGGTTGGGTGAAAAGTAGGATATTTATAACACTCTTAAATTGTTCAATGGGGTAATAGGACACTCACAAAGTTAAGGTGTTTTTTTTAAAATTCGAGACGAATTCAGTGGTGACTTTATGTCTTTTATCTTATAGGTATAAATGATTTATTGAAGTGACACTACAATGAAAATAATTTTTAGTGACAATAAATATACACATTAATAAATTAAATTCAATATCGTTATAGGCTTTAGAGACATTTGCAAAGAGTAATAATTACTACTAAAGATGCATATTTAGCGACAATAAATTATTATTATTAATTAATTATCCCTAAAAAATATTTTTAATAGAATAATAGATTAATTAACTTGACGTGAACACCCGATGCGAATACCGTTTTACTCTAATTATGCTTGAGTCAAAAGAATGGAAGAGAGACAACTTGAGTGTGTGTGAGGCAAAAGCAGTCCATTTGCTGAATAAAGCCCAACCACAAAATGAAAATGGATTGGTTCAAAACACTTTTAAGTGAACCTTCTTTTTTTTGTACAAGTGACTTTGACTATATACTTAATAATGAAAAATTTGAGGGGTAAAAAGGGGAAAAAGAAGAAGCATTCAAAGTGTAAATTTTTTTAAAAGATGAGAAAAGTATATAGGAAGCTTGAACGAGAATTTTTGTTGCGTCTCAACAATTAAAACTAAAAAGCTTTGATTTAACTTTTCACCTTTTCCTTTTTTTCTTTATTTGTATCTTATATCACCATGATGTGTGGCACGACATAAAGTTATAAATCAATAAACTCCTCAAATTATTCTAAAGCATAATCAATTAAAAGGATTATATATATAGAGAGAGTGTTTGGTATAGGTAAAAATGTGGAATACAAAAAAACTTTTGAGGTTTTTATATATATGTTTGAAATACAATATTTCTTTGTCTCAATTTTTGTGATACTTTTCATTTTTCGAGAATCAAACAGTTTAAGTTTGATCGAAAATTTACACGAGGAATCTTCAATTTTTTTGAAATGAAATTTATATATTTGTAAATTACGTAAAAAGAACTATAAGTCATAGTAATTGACAATTCAAAATAATTAAAAGATATATGAACAATTTACAGTCAAAGATAGACTTTTTTGAATCTTAAAATCTGGAAGCTACCACATAAATTGGGACAGAGAAAGTAATATACATGATATACATTTTGCACTATGTTTTCATCCTAGCATTATTAGCCTTTGTCAATTTTTCTTCTTTATAATTGGGATACTTTTTATAAGACTATATATGTAGAGTATAGAGGTTAGAGCAAATGTCTGTTGTTTAAGGTTGGGACTTGGGAGGAAGGGGGATGTGCGCGGACGGTTAATTTTTTAAATAGAATTGAGGTACGTGACTGTGGTGTGAAGTCGTATCATAAAAAGTTGATCTTATAACAATGGTGACAATTGAAAGTTGTGGAAGATGATAATGATTGCTAATGATAGTAGTTGACGATAGTCGATATATAACACGGTGACTAATTGTGCTAATTGGTGATTATTGTGATAATTATTGTAAATGATGACTAGTGATATAGTGATAACTATTTATAATGATTGACGATAAAAATGATCGTTGTTTGTGAATAAATGAAATTATATTGATGAATCATTATATTGGAGAAATTTTTAAATAAACATTTTAATGATGCCAAATATTACAAATCTTAATTATTCAAATCTATTCAGACCCATTAAATGATTGAAGCATAAAACAAAAATTCATTTAATAATTAAAATTTTAATAGCTAAAATTCCAACATAAAAATAAACGAGCTTAATAACTGAAACTTGAGTTGTTAAAACTAAGACCTTAAGTGCAAATCAATAAGATTTTAGTACATCAATTAATAAAATATAAATATAAATAAAATTGCCATTAAAAATAGTTTTTGAGCGGGGTTAGCTGGAGCGAAAAATATTTAATTTTTTATTTATGTTAAGAGATGTTTTTAATATATTTTAAATTTATTAGTTCGCCACGATTTATTGTCGGTGGGAAATAGTTTTTAGTCAAAAAAAAAATGTGGGCATTTGATCGACCGAATATCTTCGGAGCAAAAAAGCATCTTCTTCACTAAGTTCCAAATAAATATCTAAATTTCCAAAATATAAGAGAAACTCTTTACCAGTTTGTGTTTAATGGTGTTATTTCCTTTGGTAGGTTTTACACTTTTTTTTTTAATTAACTGTTATGTTATTATCTTCATTTCTTAAATCAGTATCATATCCGGTATATTGTTGTGGTATCATTAAAGTTTTTTTTGTATAGAAATTACTCATTAGTTAATAATACTATAAGAGAGTATATATATATATATATATATATATATATATATATTTATGATATCATTCATCCAATGAATAATTTCTAAACAAGAAATCTTAACGATATAAATATAGTATATATATACCGATTTAATATCAATTAAACAATTTTTTTTTAATGATACCAATACAATATATAATATTTATTTAGTATCAGTTAAGCGAAATTAATTAGGATATATAAAATGCAATTATTTAATTGGGTATAAATATAAAGAAATATATGTTTGTAGTAATTATTTTGGTTTTATGATGTATTTGCTTAATTTCCACTATTTTTTAATATGTTTTTATTTGTGTAGTTGTTAGGTTAATCATATAAGATATTGCATGTGTTTTTCCCGAAGCTTCGGCGTAATCGCACGCGCCATTATCCAGTTTATCTGAGAGTTCAAATCTTGCCACGTGTATTTCCGTACAGAACAAAATCGTATCGGTTTCCATTTTCTCCCTCTTTTTAATTTTTTGTTTTCTTTCTTCTTCTTCCTCTTGTACAAAATTTAACTCTTCAATCTGCAAAAATCTATGTAGATTCACTCCAATGCAATCTCCAACTACCTCTTCAATTCTGTAAGAAAAAAAAGAATCAAAATTCTTATTCAAATTTATAGTATCAAAAATGGAGGTGGAGAGGTGGGTTGGGTTTGTTGAATTGATAAACAAGCCAGCTATAATGGAAACATTCGTCGACATTTTGGTTTGCGTTGTACCGATTTGGGTTGCCATCATGATCGGATTGTTGATCGGCTGGTCTTGGCGACCTCGTTGGACCGGCCTTGTATTTTTAGGACTCCGGTCTAAAATCAACCGCTTTGTTTGGACCGTTCCTCCCGGGTTTGGTGCTCGCCGACTCTGGTTAGCCTTTACTGCTCTTTCGGCCTTCTCGGTTGGTAGGAAACTCTGGTTTAATTTCCAGGGGAGGACACGTAAGCCTTCGGCGCCGGCGTCGGATTCGAGTTCGGTGTCGGTGGATGAATTTGGATCGTCTTCAGTGGTTTCGGGTCCGGGTTCGGTATCTTTTGCGCAAAGGAACGATGATTCCGTAATCAGGTATGTTGTTAACTTGATCTTATTTCTAGGGTTTCGATTTGAATTTGATGTAAATGTGTTTTCGTACAAAAAGCTAGGATTTTTAGGGATGATTGCATGTGTGATATCGAAACTAAGATTGATTGTTATTTTTTGTTTTATTCGTTATAAATGAAGGCAAACAAACTTGTTTATTGTGCTTTTCTTTTTTCTGTGAAATTTCGGCTTCATTTATTGACTAAAAGTTTACTGTTTCAATGATCTTTGAACGATCTATGCTGTTGTTTGTGAAGTAACTGGATTCAACCAGCTATAGTTTTTTTCTATTTAATGGGAATAGTACGTCATCGGTTAGTATGCATTTCAGTGGTTAAACTGGGGAGTAGATGGAAAAAGTTCTCTAGTATAGAGTCAAATCTGGGGATCGGTTATGGCGTGTCTATGTTTGCTGTTGAAGAAGAACACAAAGGCCCAATGAAGTTTCTACATTGTATTTGAGCTGATCATAGCTGATTACAGTGCTTTACAACACTTTATAATCAGCCTGTACATTGTACTGCAAGTGTTTCTGGGCCACCTACTTGCAGTTAATATATTAGGATGATTGAAAGAAAGCAATGCATTTTAAAAAATGAACTTGAATTTGAAGAAAGTGCAGTGCTTTGAATTTGAACTTTGAAAATTGTGAAAGTTATATCTTATGTATTTTATTTCGAAGTGTGATGGATATTTTGGTACATCACAAACTTGAATGCAAGTCACACAAGTTGGTATAGACAACACGTATGGTATTGTTGGTCAAAGGTGGATATTGACTAGCTTGGATATTCTTTTGTAGTTTCCATTTCATAAAAATTTCCTGCTTAATCTGATTCTTCTTGCTTCTGAGCTTTAATTTTGACACGCAATAATGCAAATGATACAATCATCAGACTTTCATTAAAAAAAACAATACAATCATCAGAGTGAAGGTAATTCTAATTTCTAAAACTCTCACTAGAAAGGAGCTTAGTTTCATTCAACTATCTGTAAGATCAGGATCTGTGCTCGGTTTTTTCTATTGTTTAGGGGGTGTTTGGAAACTTTGGATTGACAATTTTTAAGTAGCTTATAAGCTAAACCTAAAAGTCTTAAGTTGGTCATACCCAATTTTTGGCTTATGGCTTATTTTTGTACCTTTTTGGCCTAAAAGTAAGTGCTTAAAAACACTTTTTTGGCTTTCCGAAACACCTCCAAAAATTAAAAAGAGCTTAAAAGTCAAAAGCTACTTAAAATAAGCCAATCCAAACACCCTCTTTGAAGGAGATGGCGGTGTTTAGAAAATGAGGATCAAGCCATCTAATTTTCAGTGTGAATTCTAGCGTTAATTCCTTTTTTTTTTTGGTTGTAAATTTTATGTATTGAAATTATAATTCTTTCACTTCATTTGCTTTGCCCTAATCAAATGCCCTAGTAGTATTACTATTGAAGTTGGTTGTTCAAATAAAGTTCCTGAGGTTAGTTGACATAAAACTGCAGAAGATTTATATCAGCTCATGTGAGAAAATTCATTAAGGGGCTTTATGATATTGAGACTTCACCCGTTAAGGAATGGCTTATGTGAGACTGACAATTCATGAAGGAGCTTTAGAATAATGGGAGTTCACACCTTCTTAAGGAATGAGCACCTGCAAACTCAATAGTTCCTATTCTATAGATCTTTGTGCTATACTTATACTGCTAGTAGCCCTTTGAGTCTTTCTGTTTTCTTTAAATCATTTGAACATTCCAGGTCAAATGGATCTAAGAGGATTTTGAAACGCTTATTCATTAGAGTATTGGTTTTGAAAGGTCTTTAGAGACCTAAGGTTGTGAGCCTCATAAATTAATGAACTACCCACATGTAAAACCCTGCAACCTCACGTGTAAAGCTTGTGCCATCTTTATTTATCAACAAAAAATGAAAACAAACTCATCTCATCTGTACCGTCAATAAATCGTTTGCGTGGAAATGCCACAGAGGTCCATATTTTCAATTTGTGATGATGAGTTGTGGTATTAATGTGACAAAAATAATTACCTTCTAATCCACATTGAGTCACTACCTTCCAACTGATGCACAAGTGCTTGCTGATTGTTAGGTAAGTTTGGTCTGCGAGTTGTGTTCACTTCTGTGGTTGAATTGGGTAATTACAAGTCAAGCTCATATGCCTACTTATAATACCCAACCCCACCCCACCCAAAATAAAGGTTACAAGTTCATGAGTGAAATTAAGTGCATTGTTCTGTACAGCTATTATTGTATCAGATGTAATGTACTGTAGATATGGCAAAGTGGTATTATATGTTGATGCTTATTTTAACCCAGATTCATCTACCGCTTTTTTCCACCTCTAGATATTGGAAGCCAATTTACTATTTGAGGGGTAAGAAAAGAGTATGTTGCTTTGCCAAATGGGATTGCTTCAGGGGTAAGAGCACTCCGCCATTAACCAGGAGGGTTGGAAATTTCGAGTCACCAAGGGAGAAATATGGAAAGGACAGTGGTTGATTTCTGGGTGTGGGTGTTTGTGGGGGTGGAATTTACCATACTAGAAAAAAGAAAAAGAGAAGGAATAAGCCACTAAATTCTGTTTCGTATATGGTTAGAATATCTTCACCTCTATGAGTTTTATATTGTAATTCTGATAATACAAAATTGCTAGTTTTAGTAGACTTTCTCTTTCATCAAATTGTATAAACTGCGATTGTTCAAACATCTTTGGTTCCTTTTATCTACTTATTTATTTTATACCAGTCTTTTTTTTCCTATTTTTGATCTTCTGCCGAGGGTTTAAAACAGACATTATGGATGTTCTCAAGGATACAAAGATCAGGCACCCAAGGGTGTGCCTAATGGTCAATGAAGTGGGTTGGGAACCATGAGGTCTCACGTTCAAATTCCAAAAATACTAGGTGATTTTTGTTCATCTTCCCAAGCCTTGGTAGACAGAGTTACCCAATACCACTCCCAATACCCTGTTGGTAGGAGGTAGCAGGTATCCTGTGAAGGTATCCTGTGAAACTAGTCAAGGTGTGCGCAAGCGGGTCCGGACACCATGGTTATAAAAAGAAGTCCAAAGATCCCACCAAACCTCATTGCAGTTTTAAAACATCTGTTTACCTTAAAAAAAAACAGTTGTTTATCTTTTCGGTTGTCATGTTTTTAGGAAATGATTTGCTTCATATTTTACAAACTCGGGACTTGGGGGCGGCACCTTGGCCTTCTGCTCGTGCTAATTGCGAGAAGCATGTAAATTATGGCAGTGACTTATAGGGCCATTTGTTTGGGTAATCGGAAATTTGGGGGAGTACTTTGTGACTGAACTCTGATTCTTGATTCATGAGGGTGCAGTCCATATGATCCTTACAGGGGACTGTTCTGTGGCATGCTATTTGGATATTCATTCATCATGAAGCTATACACTAATGTGAGCAAATATCCATAATTTTTAATTCCAGATGCAAGCACTATCATTACACTCATATCTCTGAGTTTCTGGATCTTAGCAATTCTCTTGCCTAGTCTATGTGCAACTGCAATACTTTTTCTGTTTACTCCTGGAAAGATGCCCAGAACCGATAATCATGATTCCTTCAATAATTATCTGTTTCTAGTCAATCTCTCTGCCTTATCCCTCTTCCTCAATATCCTCAGTCAGTCAGTCTGCTTTCTTATTCACTGGATACTAGGTCCAAAGAAGCAGTACCTTCATCAGATGAGATTTTTTTTTAATCTGTGCTATCGTCTTTCCATCAATTGAATGCATACCTACTTCTTCACAGATTTCTTACTAATCCTGAGGAAGTTTAGAGTTGGAGACCCATGATTGTACACAAACTTTCCTGATGTGTTCTGGTATGAAGATTAGGAATTACGTGTTGATGGGGCTGTCAGGGTTTTGGTTCAGCGGAAAGACGCAGCGCATTATGTGTGGATGGGGCATACTTCATGAGTTTGAACCCTGTCACCACCGGCTGAAGCTTGTTATTTAAGTTGGAGCGGGGCAGAGGGGTGTTGCCCATACTCCCCCGAGTTTCAAACTTGAGTGCCAACTGGGATTGGGTCAGTTAACTTGCAGAGGATTTCTCAGCTACAAATAAATTACACTTTGTCTGTAGCATATTTTGCTTTCCTTAGTTGTTTGATGCAAGTAGTAGTTTCCTGGAATTGAATTAATCTGGGAAGAAATCGTAATTGACAACTGTCATTGTTCAATGTTTACGAGAAATGGAACTGTTCAAATTTACCAGTAGTTCAGTATAATTTTGTGGTGCATTAAATACAAACCTTTATCTGCAAATCATGATTCTGAAGTATGTACGAAATTTAAAAGTTTGCCTTCTGCATTGAATTGGCCTTCTTCTGTAGTATTAAACAAGATATGAAAGAGTAGTTGTGTTATTACAGTTCTGGGGAAGAAGTTGGTTGATTTTAACGAGAATTATATAAACTAATTAACTGTCTCCTTAGAAATTGTGTTGAGTGTTGAATGATCAATTCTATATAGGGCTTTTTTTACCGGAACAACTTTTCACCCTTTTAGATGATTTTTTGCCCCTTTATATGTTTAGAGACATGACAGCATCTACTCCATTACTGCAGGCATATTACAGGATCGGAAAATGAGGACATTGTGACAGAGAGAGATCTGGAACACTTTCTACATCTACTAGATGGAAAGGATGGAGAGATGGCATGGCAAACCATGATGGACCGCTCTACTTCAAACTTCACATACCAAGCTTGGCGGCATGAACCCGAGGTTAAGTTTACCTCTTGTGATATGGTTTTTCTTCAGCATTTCTGGTTTTTAGAACCATTTTTCTTGAGAATTGCTTGATCCCAACTTCTTCATTCATCACAAAACTTCATAAGCTGAAAGGCTGAGAGAGGGTGTTGGCTAAGCTTATAAGCTGTTTAGATTGGCTTAGAAGCATTTTTTGGGCTGATCTACGCGTTTGGTAAATATCAAAATTGTTTTAAGCCAAAATCAACCAAAAATCATAAGTCGATCGTCCCTAACTTGTATTCTTCAGCTTATAAGCACTTTTAGCTTGACCAGATTTACTATTTCATCCTTGAGTATTTTTCTAATTTCCAAAATATCTTTTCTAAACAAAACCCTAACTTTCTCTTCACTTAGTATATGTCGTTCACCATTTTCTTGAAAAGAATAGTTTTTTTTTTTTTTTTTTTGATAAAGGTAACATTTGTATATCAATCATCAGCTCAAAGCTGGTATCCAAAAATTTACATCATATCCTCCCTCCACACATGTGTGTCGGCCATAAACAAAAGATAAAGAAAAGAAAAGAAGAAAAAAGAGAACTATCCCTAGATCCTTCTTTCACCTTTATAAGGACCCTAGAATGTCTACAACAGCCACAGGGTCATCTATATTTTTGAAAAATTTGTAAGGTTATTTTATTCATTTTTGCAAAAAAATAGCTTATCAACATATTTTTTACTAGATACATCAACTACTTATCATCAATTTCATCACTTATATCCAAACACGCAACTGTCTTTTTATAGTCAATTGTGTATTTATTAAGTCAGTTTCAGCATTTAAAACTTGTTAAAGGTTACAATCAGCTTAATCCAAATGGGCTCTAAGACTGATTAGGATTCCTCAGAAACTATTATCTCCTTTTTGACCCGTAATGGAACTGATATTTGGAAGCTTTAATAATGTCACAACTTATGAACTTCCATAGCACAACATTATCTGCCTGAAGCTATTTATATGTTTGATACTTTGACATGACTCATGTCTAAGCCATGTTCTTTAAGTAGCTCAATTTCCATTTGATGTCTTGATGTTCCAAATGATCCAAAGGCTCAATTTCCATTTAGGTTCAGGTGCTTAGGTAAGGTTTCTTGTTTTTGGGGCAAACTGTAGAACCCGTCTGCTGATAATTTAGTAGATGACATGATATCAGTTTGCTTTTTTGATATAACTTTTAAAAGCATGAATAAGTAATAAAATTTCCCTTGTTTCATAGAACTGATTGTTTTCTGGTGACAGACTCGCTGCTCTTAAGCAGTGAGTCCCTTGCTGACACAACTTTAGATTCTCATTTTAGCAACCTCAGAATATATCCATTTTTGTTTGCTGGATACGTCTTCAGTATTTTTTGCCAAATATAAGGAGGGTGGGGGTGAGGGGGTTGAGATGTTTTAGGGAAATGGGTAACACTTCATATTATTATTTTGACATGGCTTGAGGAGACATGTATCTCTGCTTAAATTGCTGCTTGATTTTGATGTTTTTGTAGGTGTATAACTGTATGTGCTGTATGGCTACATATTTGATTGATTTATTCCTTTTGTTACTTCCAAATCCTCATATGGATTTGAACTGCTACAGTTACATTACTAGAAAAATACTTAAGTGGAAAAGGAGTTATATTTTCTCATTTGTTGTGATCCTCTGCGAACCAGACCATTTTTATGCTCTTTAGCTAGATACCAATATCCGATGTTGAACTTACTGGAGTAAGCATAAACAATTCTCTTCTTTGAATCTTTTTAATCTGTAATTCTCAAGCCATAATTGCTGGTGTATTGCATGATTTGCAAGGTGACTTTGACTATGACCAAAGGCTCTTTATCCATACGATTAATTTAAAATTTCTTTGGAAGTTCTCTGTTCTCTTTTAGGGGTCGTTTGGTAGAGTGTATTAGACAATATAATGCATGCATTAGGTGTGTGTATTAGTAGTACCTTGTTTAGTACACTTTTTCATGCCATGTATAACTAATGCAAGCATTAGTTATACACTCTATTGTGTATTAACTTGTGTATTACTAATACCAAGGAATTCTAGGTATTAGTAATACATAGCATTTTAACACTTGCATTATATTAAATAATTACAAAACTACCCTTTAATGCCTTTTCATTTTCTTTGTTGTCATAAGTTTTTGTTTTTATTTTGATTTGCTTTTCGGTGTCGTTTAATTTTTTGGTGTCTTAATATCTTATTTAAAAAAAAAAAAAACAATTTCAATATATTTTAATAAAAAAATTTACTATTGTGACGATAAATTTGATAAAAAAAATTATTTGCCAACTTTCCACAATTTTTTTGACGCAATAGTACAACTATTTAATATTATTTTTGAAAAAAGAAAGAAGAAGAAGAGTTAATGATGTTTTAGCAAATAATTTTTTTTGATGTCTTAGCAAAGAACTTTTTTGCAAAGGAAGTGTACAAATAAATAAAATGTGAAGGGTATATTTGTAAACATATTTTTAAATAGAAATTATGCAAGATTTGTTATTTCTAATACATCAAACCAAACAATGTATAAGAAATAATGCTTGCATAACTAATGCAAGTATTACTAATGCACCCTATTTTGCATTATTCTTATACACTACCAAACGACCCCTTAGTGATTCTAAAAGAACCATTCTATTTGTCAGGTGGGCCCAACAATCTACCGAACCAAAACTGTTTTTGAAGATGCCCCCTTAGTGATTCTAAAAGAACCATTCTATTTGTCAGGTGGGCCCAACAATCTACCGAACCAAAACTGTTTTTGAAGATGCAACTCCTGATTTAGTCAGAGATTTCTTCTGGGATGATGAGTTTAGGCCAAAATGGGACCCGATGCTTGGTTATTTCAAGATATTGCAGGAATGGCCTCATACAGGATCTATGATTATCCACTGGATTAAAAAGGTTTGTTGCTCATCGAAGCTATCTTAGTGTTTTTGTGAGGAATTCCTTATGATGCATTTCTTCCATTAGGTTCTGCCCTCACATAATTTATTTTTGCTGCTACAGTTCCCGTTCTTCTGCAGTGATCGTGAATATATAATCGGTAGAAGAATATGGGAATCTGGGAAAACATATTACTGTGTAACAAAGGTGAGCTATAGAGGACCACATGTAAATTTGATTGTTGTCTGAATGTTTCAAAAACAAATTTTAAATGACTGCTCTGTCTATACAGTGATTCTTAATTAGTGCTTCCACTTGACATTTTTCAGACCTTTTTGACCTATGAAGTTCATAAATTACCTTATTTGTACTGGGAATAAGTTATCCTATATTACATTTTGTCATGATGGCTTGTTAGTTAGGTTGATATGACAACTATATATTTTTCTCAAACCATGTAGTCACACATCATATTCACATCTTTAACATGATCCTCCACAGAGTGTACCATACCCATCCCTGCAAAGACGTGATAAGCCTAGGCGTGTGGACCTGTACTTTTCAAGCTGGATTGTTAAGCCGGGTAGGTACACCCACGGATGTTTAAAGGGACTAACTTTGCAAATTTCCTGTTGCATAAGTTGATTTACTCATTGTACTCGTGACATGGTTGCAGTGGAATCGAAGAAGGGAGATGGACAGTTATCTGCATGTGAAGTCACGCTTCTTCACTATGAAGATATGGGTATCCCTAAAGATGTTGCTAAATTGGGAGTTCGTCATGGAATGTGGGGAACAGTCAAGAAGTTGCACAACGGCTTCAGAGCATATCAGAATGCAAGAAAATCAGAGGCAGCAGTTTCTAGGTGTGCTATGATGGCACGAATCACTACAAAGATCTCGCTTGATGAAAGTGTTGATGCTTTGGAGCAAGTTTCTGCTGAAGAAGATAGAGCTGTGGAAATCCAAGGCCAGAGAGATGGTGGGATTGACTGGAAATGGGTGGCTATAGGAACAGTCGCTGTATTTTGTGGCCTTCGTTCAGGAATGATAGGAAAAGCTGTGCTATTTGGAGCAGGGCAAAGGATTGCTCGCAGAGGCAGAAAAGCTTAGTGAGGAGTGGTAGCCAACACCACTTTGTAGCAATTCTACCTTATTATTGTATGTAATGTATTATTCTTTATTGGTTTAACATTAAAGCCTACAACCAGCAGCGTGGAGAAAATAATTACTCCATGTACTCTTGACGTAAAAACGAGACCGTTCCTTTACACGGATCAACAACATTGTGTTAATGGTTCTTCCGATTTTACTTGATGAGTCGGAGAATGGCTACCCCTGTGTTCAGTTTTGAGTCGTTTTTATCTTGAGAAAAAGCACTCGCTTGACATATTAGTTTGCACGTCCAATCCAACAAAATGTCTTGTGAAGTTCGAAAAACATTCAGCCAAATAGAACGATAGAAGCATTCTCTTTGTACCCAACAAATGAAAATGCCCACTAACCATCCTTACATTCACTGTGGGACACATTTTTGCAAGCAGACCCAGATTCAGAGATCTTAGTGGAAACTTGAGCAGTTTCGGAAAGAAATAACGCACTTATTTCTCAGAGATGGAAAACATGAATGAAAATAAAAGATATAGTTAAACATTAGTAACAAGAGGGAACATCAATACAGAAGTAAAATGACGTATGTGCACGCACGCGTAAGGATAGTGAAGCTTTAAAACATAATACAGAAGTCAAATAATCAAAAAAGACTTTTAATAAATAATTGAGTCATTACAAAAATTGTATGACAGCAGTTATTCAAACATGGCTTGTCGTCTGGTATTCTAACTGAACTTTTAAAAATTCAAAATGCATTCTTCTATTGAGAAGCAGTTGCTTCACATAGACTCAGGAAAAGACGATTGACACTGTTCACATTCTTCTGAATATAACAGGAAGAAACATGTATGATCACCATCACACCTACAGGACTCTGGACCTAATTACTCCAAGCAAAACCAATTCCTTGCACTTTACAAAGGATAACTAACGACAAAAGCAGGAAATCATAGTAATAAAACAGTAAATACTGTAGAAACGGGCAAGGGGTGCATCAGCAGGGAAATACTGCAGAAAAGGGCAAAAGGTGCAGCAGCAGGTCTTACCTATGAAATTCATCTAAGATTTTTAGTATCCAATAAAGCAAGCACATGTCCGAGTACTTGACTCACTCCCTCATGCTATCATTGTCATCTTCTGCCTCACTTAAATCAAGATCAGCTAACAATTCTTCCAATGGGACAGAAGGAGCATCATCGCCATCAGTCACAGATGCCATTTCTGATGGCTGATACTCCTTGTTACGATAAAGAGATATGTTGAACCTCAAATCTGGATTCTCCTCTAAATCTCTTAAGAATTGTTCATACTCAGAGTTCATCTTCTCTTCATGATCTCTACCCTTAACATTGTCATCAATCTCCATATTGAGAGATTTCAGCTTCCATGAACGAGGCTTCCCACGCTTCTTCTGCCATTTCTCTTCATAGCTCTTCTTAACCAGTATTACATCTGGGAGAACAAAGCCTTTGTACTTATCAAGCTCACTATCATTACTATTAGTAGCATATAAGTCATACCCAAGTGCATAATCCCCAGGATTCAGAAGATGCCCCAGATGTGTTCGTACGTTGAAAATTGTGTCATTCTTTCCAAAATCAGATATACGAGCTACTTGGGCGTCTGCCAAAGCATACTTAGATCCACCAATATTGACCTCAGAAGAAACAGCCTCAACATCTAGAACAATATATTCCACAAGCAGCCTGCTAGAAAGTAGTGACTTAAAAGACGCCCTCCAGTATTGTTCCGCATCCAGAAAACAGTTCCTGAGAGTAAATGGGTCAAGTAAAGCAATGTGGTTACTCACCTTGGTGCAAATCACAAGTGGCCCTAGATTTCCCAAACTATTTGAAACTTTCGGCGGAAGACAAATCAAGTCCTCACGACAAACTGGGGAAATTTCAACTGAAAAAGTATACTTATAGTTGTAATTGTTGTTCTTGGAATCATGAGACACTAGTTGTTTGTCATTACGGCTCCGACTGGGAACAACTTTTCCTATGAACTCCACAAATTTTACAGCATGACTCCGATTAGAGAAAAACATATCAATTCCTTGATCCATTTGCTTAATCATTATAGCACGAGAAGCAGCATCATGCTTAAGAATAAGCTGTTCCAAATAGAAGAAAGTCCGCCTGTGAGTAACGTGCTGCCTTAGTTGTACTGCAGCCACCCACTGATCAGGATTCGCCTGAACCCTCGTACAAGCTTCACACATTTGGTCTTGGATAACAAATTCAACTGTGTAGGCCTGCTCAAGGATAGCTCCGTGAAGAACCTCTTTCTGAACCTTCAACTTGACTTTGATTCTCTTGGAGTGAGGTTCAGTCCAAATGAACTCTGCCTGCACTAAACGAACTTTATTCAAATTCTTCAACCTCTTCACACAGAATGTCAATAGCTCCTTTGATTCTAATTGGGCTTTAATCCAAGTCCTTGGAGGTTGCAAATAGCTATCACATTCAGGGCAATGGCATATGATAACATGCTTCTGAAGACCTTCTGTTATGTCAATTTCAGACCTCAAGCAGTTGGCACACATATTGGCAGCATTTGGTTGCATACTTATACCACATTTGCAGCATAAAACATTTCCAATTGTATGATGCACGGTAAACATGCCTGTGTCTTGCGCCATGGCTGGTAAGAGACAGATAAGACAGCAGTAAGCAGAAAAGGACAAAAAAGATAATGAAGCATGCACAAACAATTTAAGGTTTACCAAAATCAAACAAAAAAAACAATTTTAAGTTACAAAACCACCTAAAAAGTATCTCATATATTTCAGCCAAAGTCTACAGGCTCCAGATTAGCATAGTCGAGAACAAGCTACTGGGAAATTTAGTTCCAGTAATCTCAATGATATGGCTTCAAAAATAAGTGAAAAAGAAACATAAAGGTGGAATCCTTTCTAAAGCCATGACAAGAGCTTTCTATTTTTCAGTTAACCTTTAGTCCAAGGAAAGAAGAAGCACAAATAAGTGCAACTCTTGAACATAATTGATTTTAAAACAAGATAAAACTTCAAACTTCACCTAAATTTTAGATTTCCCATTAATAATTTCTTCTATCTTTCCTTAGACAACAGCTTCAATAAAAAAGAGAAAACCATGCACAGGATTTAACTTTATGCTCTCCTTAAGAGCAAAAAGAAAAACAGGGAAAATACATACAAGTTGAAAAATTCATGGCTCCTAATAGCAGAAACAGAATTTATGGCATCAAATCACTAATTGAGAAATATTTATTTAACCTAAAGATAAAAACTTCAATACAATGATGAAACTTACCTGAACAAAGACAGAAGAGCAGCAGCGGCAGCGATAGACGGACGAGTTGCAACGGCGGCAGCAACAGACGGACGAGTTACAACGGCGGCAGCGACAGTAGGGGAGTTAAATGTAGAACCCTAAAATTAGGCCCAAACAATAAAGAGTGAAACTCAAAGCTTAAGTGATAAGTTGATGGCAGCTGAAAAGGACAAATTATGTAATTAACCCGATTATTAAATAAAAACGGAAAAGGGCCAAGAATACCCTAACCTATTAGAAATAACTCAAAAATATCCCTTTTATTTTTACTTTTTTATCTAAAAATACTCTTTTATTTTTATTTTTGGTTTAAAAATAGGATAAAAATATCCATCTTTTGATCTAAAAATGCTCTCAATTCATTTTTTATTGAATTGAATTTTTTTATTTGTTCTAAAAAGACTATTTTTTATTTATTCAAATTCTTAAGATTAATTCATCTCAAAATATTTAAATCTAACGTAAAATAAAAATAAATAATTTATTGTATAAAGATTTGAAACTATTTTCTCTAATATGACGACATTAGGAATGCTCTTAATGTCAGTGATTTTTTTTTAATTTTTAAATTCAATTATTAAAAATTAGTATCCAAAATTAATCGATTTTTAAATTTCTAAAATCAAAACAAACCAAATCAAAAAAATAACCGTCGGTTTGGTTCAATTTTTTTGATTATTTCGGTTTGAAAGTATAGAATTTGTTGAGGGCATATGCATCTCGATAGACACAAATATATAGTACATAAACAATTCATAGAAAAACTATTGTGAATTTAATTATGCAATACTAGTCATAAAACAATTGAAAGAGGATTAAAAAAACTCATTAAGTTGTTAGAGGACTTATTTCTAAAAAGAGAAAGTAATTTATATATGTAGTGGAAAATCAATACTAGCAGTCTAGCAGAGTTGTCTTGGATAGATATATAACATATTGAATTTTGCATGATGTGGGCTTGTGGCAACTGAGAATTTTTCCTAATAAATCAATATAAAAAAAATTGTGCTCCAAACTGATCAATTATCATCTTCTTTAGCTTTTCTTGAGCTCTAAATTACTCAATGCTCAAAGTAGTGTCCGGATATTCTGGAAAAAAAAATACACTATATTAGGTAATATTTACTAACATAAATATGATCTAACTTTTTTTTCTTTAGAAAAGACAATAAGAGAAGTAAAAGGTTCTATTATGGATCAAATTTTAAGAGCCAAAATAAACTAGAAGAAAGAATTAATAAGCTGTAAAGTAGTACTTTTTGCAACTATTTCAAGTTTTTCAAATCAAAATTTCAAAACCAATAAAAGAAATGGGAAGAGATAACTAGTAAGTTGTAAAATAACACCTTTTTCAACTATTTCAAGATTTTGCATTTCTTGTAAAAGATCTTCAATCTTGCATTCTGTAGATGCTGAACGTAACCATTGTTGACTACAAACAAGAGCTTCAGTCGTCTTTGGTGACAATGAACTTCGATAACAATCAAGAATGCGACCACCGATGCTAAAAACAGATTCTGAAGAAACAGTAGATGTAGGAATAGCAAGTATATCTCTTGCAATTCTAGAGACTATTGGATAATCTTTCACATGAAGCTTTCCACCAAGTTAAAATATTAAAATCCTTAATCTTCTCTCCATCGTCCTTCAAATACTTGTCAAGATCATATTGACCATCAACATTATTATTATTTTTTCCAAGAAATTTCTCCCATTGAGATTGCCACACATCAGAAATATCCATTGCACTAACTTCACTCACTGCATCAGTCTGATCTCCAACAGTTTCACAAGAAGTTTCAACAATAGAATTTTTGTAATGATTATATAAGCTAGTTAAAGTATCCGTTACTTTGATAGATTTACTACATCCCTCCACAGAATTATAATAATTCTTAAAAATAAACTTCACATACTTCATTTTGAAACAAGGATCCAACACAACGGCAACGAACAACAACATATTCATATCATCAAAATCACCCCAATATTTATCAAACTTACCTTTCATCTTCTTAGCCATACCAGTTAAAAGAGAATCATCACACTTTGAGTAATTGACAATTATGCTTTGAAGATTAAAAAGCTCATGAAAGAAAGTATTTGAAGTAACATGTAAAATACTCAAAAATTTCAAAGTGGTTTGATAGAAAATCTCCAGAAACTTGAGAAATACATTCACATCTCTCCAGTCTTCTGAAGATGGATGCTCTATCTTTCCACCTGAGTCAAGACAATATTTAAAGTACTTATGATCACCAATATACATTCTTGAAAATGCCTTTTCAAATTTGACAGCAATATT
This sequence comes from Solanum piurae, assembly GCA_029582685.1. Classification (NCBI taxonomy): domain Eukaryota; kingdom Viridiplantae; phylum Streptophyta; class Magnoliopsida; order Solanales; family Solanaceae; genus Solanum; species Solanum piurae. The sequence goes on along the minus strand of JAJOOO010016600.1, from coordinate 6,202 downwards.
TAACATCAAATATGCAGAGTTCCACCTCGTCTCAACATCCAAACTCAAAAGTCCACGAGTATCTAGTTTAACCTTTTCAACATATGACTTGAAAGAAGTAGTTCTTGCACAAGAAGACTTAACATATTTCACAGCATTTACCCGAGAAATAGACTTATTTTGTTCACTCAATCCTTCTTTCACAATCAAGTTTAGAATATGGGCATTGCACCTTACATGTAATTTTTTTTTTCATGATAACACCTTTCCAATCATTAATTCTCCCTTTTAAGTGTGTGATTGCTGCATCATGAGCTGTTGCATTATCAAGTGTTACGATAAGTAGATTTTATATTCCCCAATCTAACAAACAAGATTCAATAGCTTTTACAATAGTCTCACCTTTGTGATCTGGAGTTTGAAAAAAATTCAGTATCTTTTTTTGCAACTTCCACTCATCATCAATCCAATGGGCAGTAATGACTATATACGTAAAATTTTGGAGTGAAGTCTATGTGTCACTAGTAATACAAACACACTGACCTTTAACAAGTCTTTTAAGCTTTTGTTTTTCTTCTTGATAATTTTTTAAGCATTGTCTAGCAACAATAATACGAGACGGCAACTCATAATTTGGCAAAATAAATGATATTAGTCTCTTAAAGCCTTCACTCTCAACGACTCTAAATGGTTGTTCATCGATTATAACAAACTCGACAATGGCCCTCCTGACTTCGATGACATTATAAACAACCTTCTCCAAATCTACTGCTCCCCCTCTTTTAATAGATTTAAGAGTTCTTTGCTTTTTATCAAAAGACTTGAAAGGGTGTTTTGTACACTTAGTAAGTAAATGTCCCCAAAGATTAGAAGTCTCATTCTTACTAGTCCATTTAAAGTCTTTGAAACAGTACTTACATTTTGCCTTCACTTCACCCACTTTACTAGTAATCTTAGAAAAATGATCCCAAACTTCAGAGGTTTATCTATCACTTTCCTCATTGTCCAGAGTTGTTCTTTTCTGTTTCTTCGGAGGATTGTTCAAAGAAGAAGTTTCTGAAAAATTACCTTTTGCTTGAGTTTTATCCGTTGTAGAATTTTTTACTTGAGGTTGAACTATCAAATCTTCAACCTCTACGGGTCGTTTCATCTGAAATTCATATAGAAAAAAGAAATATAAAAAAATCTCAATTTTGAAGTCGCGCTCTCTAGATTAAAATTAGCTAAAATCAAAAAAAAATATAATATAGAAAATTACCTCCAATCTTCACTTTTTTCTTGTATTTGAAGTTGAGAACTTAAGAAGTTGGGAGAAGAAAAGACCAATAGGACTGAAGAAGATGAAGACAAGGAGCAGAAGGCTGCTGTGAATTATTATTTTTAAAAAAAAACTGCGTTGCAAAGAAGAAAGCTGCATATACTTTTTTCAAAAAACTGCACTGTGAATTTGTGAGGTAGGGTAGGTAAAAATCACTTAAATAATAAATTTTGGTGGAGTTAGAATTAGGGTTTTAATAGTTGGCTGAAATTTAAGTGTTGGGCTTGAGAAAATGATAAAGTTAAAGACTTAAGTTAATTAAAATTTAATAAAATATTTATATTAAAATTTAATAAAATATTTATATTTTATTTATGAATGATATATAAATAATTATAAAATTTATATATATAATTTATCGGTTCGATTTGGTTATTTTTGCGGATATTTTTTAGTAAAATCAAAACCAAACCAAATAGTATCGAATTTTCAAAATGTAAAACCAAACCTAACCAAATCCAACCAAATATCGATTTTTTTTATCGATTTGGTTCAGATTGCGGTTCGGTTTGATTTTTTAACCATAATCATGAATAGCCCTAGTGTCCATAATTATTTGTAGGATGATATTAAAAGTACAGATTTTTCCTAATTTCCAAGTTACTACGAGTCTTTTTAATTAACAAAAAAATTCATTATTTTGTACAATATAAATATATAAATATCATTTTTAAAATTTCAATTTTTTTTATTAAATATATTTAGTACATATTTTATTTTTTTGAAACCCTAGGATAACCCGCAACCGCTACAACCTCTGCCACAACCTTTGCCCTTCGGGTGAGCACTTTGTGCGCACTAGGTAAACCCCCCGTTGTATAATAGCCTGCAAACCAAACAGGGGATGTAAATCGCACTAGGCAAGCCCTATGTGACATACTCGACTCAGAAGGCATTGAGGGGGGATCGATCCCGAGTCATCCGTGTGGATAACCACCCTCCAAACCAAAAGTTAGATTAATTTTTCTATCGTTAACCAGAAGCAACAACATAGTAGCCGGGGATAATAGACTAGTTTTTCTATTCAACAATCATTAATTCTTTATGTTAAAATTTATTTATATCAAATAATTTATAATTGTCATATGTTATTTATGAAAAAATAAATCAAAGAAAATATTAAATACTGATATACTTAAATTTTAACATGCTGATTTGAATATAATATAAAAAATCAATTCAAATAAATTAAAAAATTATTTCACAAATTAAAACAAACATAATAATGTATAAAAAGTAAAATAAAGAATTTATTGTGTAAAGATGAAGAATACGAATTTTATTGTATTCTTTTAAGTAAGAAATTTATTCTTCATTTTACACAATAAATTATTTATTTTATTTTACGTTAGACTTAAATATTTTGACATGAACTCATCTTAAGAATTTGAAGAAATAAAAAATTGTCTTTTATTATGTACATTTGATCCTTTACTCTAAAACTAACACATTTATTGAAAAATGTGTTAATCTAATCATGAATCCTATGTGGCTAACATAATTCATTATTGTTGTCTTCTTTGTTAGCTCCAGAAAAAGAACTCCATAAAATTTTGCACCATTATCTCTACTTTTTCCAACAAAATTTACTATTTTTCTGTTTTCTAAAATATTATTCCATTGACATAATATCCTTTTCTATTTTAAGTAAGAGAAAATAATAAATTTTGTTAGAGAAAGTAGAGACAATGGTATTAGATTTCATGGAATCTTTGTTTGAAGCTAACAAAGAAGACAATAATGATGTATTTTGCTAGCCACGTGAGGTCCACGGTTAAGTTTAACACTTTTTATTTTGATAAATCTGTTAGGTTTAGAATAAAGGATCAAAATGAATACATTTTGTTATATATTAAGGATCATTTTAATAAGTGAAATGTATTAAGAATCAAAATAAACACATTTGTCATATATTAAAGACCATTCTGTTGGGAAAAATACTACAATATTAATATTGGATTGGAATTATAAAATAGTAAACAAGTTATTACAAACACTGTGTCGTGGCAAGCCACTGCCTTGAAAGCGATTTCGGCCCGACTCTGGTGCAAATCGGTATAGCCAGTCGCTACCCAAGGTTTCACAACTACTCTCAAACACGTGCACTCGTGGCTGAAAGTTTGGAGATTGCCCAAAACCAATTGCCCAAAAATATTCTAAGAATAAGATAAGAAGAAAGGAGGAAAATATTTTTCTCTTCTTTTTTGTTTGTGTTGGTAGTAGTATCTCTTATGTTCACCAAAGTCACTTCTTATATAGGATTGCAAGAGAAGGAGTTGAAAGTAGGAGAGTTTAATTTTTAGAAACGTATTGTCAAGGTTAATGGCATTAAAGGCCATTACATCACTTTTGTTTTTGGAACGGATGTATCTTCTCCTTTGAAACTTATTTTGCATTTGTCTCTTTGCATTACATTTAGTTAATAAAGTTATAATAATTAACTCAACAATTCCCCACTATTGCAAAGACAAAGGGTAAGAACAAATTTTGGACAAAAGGAAGGAACATGTACTTAAGTGTCAATATCTTTCGATTTGAATTGACACGTAGTGATATGAGGCAACAACTTATTATCCACAAAGTGAAGTACTCTTGAACTAAGTGGATATAAATTGAGACCCACATAACACATACTAGAATCTTAAATTTTAAGCAACCTCCGTGATACAATTAAAGTGCTTTTATGGTCACGCACACACACCTTAGGTCTTATGAGTGCTCTAGAAAGATGACTCAAATATTTCATAAAAGGTGACCACACCTTTACACTCACGTAGGTGATTCCATCAAGTCTATCTCAAATAGACCACCTTAAGGCTATGGAATCATTAAGAGAAAAATAAGTTCAACCTCATAAAACACTGCCTCACGCCATAAAGATAGAAAATGTGGTGTGTATTGAGGCATAACAGGTCCACCACATTACCTCAGACAATGGATTTTAGCCCCATCTCCCTCGACGTTTCAAGGATTATTTTCCTTGTCAAGCCCTTGGTCATAGGATCCGCCAAATTTCTTTTGGACCTTACATATTCCAATGAAATAATTTCAACAACTGTTTAACTCCACCATGTCTGATGAGAATATGTCTTTTTTTTTCAGTGTACACACTATTTTTAGCAATTCCAATTGCTGTGAAACTTGTCTTCCTCATAATGGCATATCCGCCAAAAGATTTCTCAGCCACTCAGCTTCTTGCCCTGCCAATTCAAGAGCAATGAATTATGATTCCATGTAAGAACGTGCTATACAAGTTTGTTTGGAAGACTTCCACGAAATAGCACCTGCACCCAAAGTAAACACATAGCCACTGGTGGAGCTAATTTCATCATTGTCAGTTACCCAGTTTGCATCACAAAAACCTTCTAAAACAACAGGAAATTTGTTACTCCCTCCGTCCCATTTTATGTGGCACCATTTGCTTTTTGGTCAGTCCCAAAAAGAATGTCACATTTCCTTATATGGTAAGTATTTAAAGGTACAATTTCTCTTTTACCCTTATTGGTCCCACTTAATCTTAAAAATAGTACTCCAATACATTTACGAGGAGAGAGAAAAGTGAGTCTACTTTTTAAAGGGCAATTTGGTAAACATTTCAAAGTCTTCATTTATTTCTTAAACTCCGTGCCTAGTCAAATGTTGCCACATAAAATGGGACGGAGGGAGTAAAATGCAAACACCAATTCATAGTACCTCTGAAATACCTTAGCAGGCGATGAAGAGCATTCAAGTGTTCACTACAGGGATTATGAGTATATCTACTCAATCTACTTAAGCTATATCAGGCCGAGTATAGTTCATGAGAAATATTACACTCTCAATTATTTTAGCATATTCAGTTTGAGAAACACTAGTTTCTTTATTTTTCCTCAAGTGTAGGCTAGGATCATAAGGAGTTCTCACTGGAATTACATCAAAACAATCAAACTTTTTCAACATTTTTTCAATGTAATGAGATTGACACAAAGAGAAATCATTAGCACTTCTTTTGATTTTAACTCTCAAAATCACATCTGCTTCACCAAGGTCTTTCATTTCAAATTTAGAAGACAAAAAGTTTTTGATCTCATTAATAACATTCACATTAGGTTCAAAGATTAACATGTCATCTACATATAGACATATAATCACACAATCTGAACCTATCATCTTAGAATAAACACAGGTGTCAGATGAAGTTACAACAAAGTCATTATCCACTAATGTGATATTAATTTTTTCATACCATTGCTTAGGTGCTTGTTTTAGTCCATACAAAGACTTTCTCAATTTGCATACTTTATCCTCTTGTCCTGGAACCACAAAACCCTCAGGTTGAGTCATATAGATCTCTTCCTCTAAATCACCATTTAGAAATGTTGTTTTGACATCCATTTGATGTACCACTAAATCATGAATGGCGGCTAAAGCAATTAAGGGGTCGTTTGGTACAAAGACTAATAATGCAGGGATTAGTAATGTTGGGATTAGTAATGCATGGTTTATTTTTATCAAGTGTTTGGTTCATTATTCCCACCTCATCTTGTGTTTGGATTAAAACTTTATAAAAAAATTATTTTCAATTATACCCTTGAATTATTATGTAATTGAGTTAAGGTAATAATTGCAGGACAATATTATTTTTTTATGGCCTTCTAACTAGCTATGAGAAGAACAATTTTGTTGTCATGTTTGCCTTCTTTTCCACTTAAATTATTTGAGGATAAATAATTGTCATCTTAGTAAATTGTTCACTTACAAAATGTTAATTTTCAATTTAAAAAAGATAAACTATATATCAACTTTTAAAATTGAAAAGACGGTAAACAATAGTAAAATTGAATAAACCATCTACATTTATACATAAAAATTGCAAGTTGTAGTTTTAATATGTATGCAATTTTATAAATTGTTCACAATACAAAT
>JAJOOO010016599.1:0-20382 GCA_029582685.1 Solanum piurae | reverse complement strand
AGGGTCTCTTAAGGGTGTACTACTTAGGATAGGTGGTGGAATGGGACATCATCTAGACATTGCACAAGTAGACATTTAAGGGAGATCTTGGTGTGTCTTAGTAATGATAATGAATGAATGAGTCTTATTGGGCTAATTAATGAAAGTGTCGGTGTTTGAGCATGCTAATGTGAAAGTGAGTCATAATGAATTGAATGTATGTGATGATATTATGTCATTAATGAATGAAGTTGTCTAAATTCATTAAGTTGAATGAATGATTTATGTTGAGATGTGAATGGAGCTTGTCTTGTGTAACCCTAAGGATAACTTGGGTGTGGTATGGAGAGGTAGTATAGGCTACCTCACCATGTCTTACTTAGGTGAGTCTTGGGATGACATTTGATGAGTGTTCTAGTTTTATGAAGTGACTTGTTGGCTTATGTGCTTACATGTCTTATGTGATTAATTGGTGAAGGTTAAGGTATGCATGGTAAGTGCACTTTGTGTAACCTTATGGTGGTGCCTTAGTGTGGGTGATGGTATGGGATGTTGCCCATACATTGCACAAAGGTATTGCTTAAGGGTCACTTAAGGTGGAGGACCAAGGCAAGAAGGTAAAGGTAAATGGGTTATGTATGTTTATGAGGTATTGTGAAGCATATGACTTTGTATCGTTGGTTGTGACTTGTAAGGTGCCTATTATGTTGATTTTCATGAGATTTTATCAAAATGGCATGAAAGCATAACACTTAGTACGTGTGTTGTACTAACCCCTTTCTTCTATTTTACTACAAGTGTAGGTTGTGGTAACTAGGAGGAGATTGTGCTTTGGAGTTGCTTGGATTGCTTCACTCTTCCAAGTCTTTGGTATGTCCCCAAGATTCGAGGACTAAGTTTAGAAGTTTCTTAGTCATTGTAATAGACACTTAAGTTTCATTTCATTTGTAAAAGGCCGTGTCCCTTAGTACATTTTAAGTTCTTGTCTAAGATTGGCTAAAGAGACTTAGTAGTTCCGCTTGCATATTGATGTTTTCAAATGTTGATGACTCTTGAAGTCTTATAGTTTTATTAAATAAAAGTTTTAAATTCTTAGTGATTTTTATGATCTATGCGATAAATGAATGCTAAGGCTTGTATAATACCTCTGAGAGGTCAAATACGCATGTAACGGCTAAAGGGTACTCTTGGGTCGTTACATTTATAGTCACCAAAAATATGTTGTGAAGGATCATTCAGCGCAGTAAGTCAATATCGCCGATCAACTCGGCGATCCACCATTTGGTCAATTTCATCGCCTTTTTGCTTTGGCCTTCAGCATCGTCAAGTTCTGTAACTTTTGTTGATCCAACACTGCATCACGGAACTGTTCGGCGACACCCCGACTGCTCATTTCTCTCGCCGACTTGAGTTTCTCCTTCAAGGCTTGGCACACTGGAACTTTAGGCAAGATGATGGCCACTCGGCAACTCGCCCAATGGATTAGGCGATCCTCAGGCCTTCTTTCCTTCCTTCTTTCAGTTGCCTTGTTCCTTTTTGCCCATTAGTGTCCATGCTTTGTTCCTAAATCCAAATACCTGGATAACAAGGATTTTACATCAGTTATTGGCACAAAATAAACATTTGAGAACACTAAATCTACCCAAATAAAGTCCTAAATGAGTCCAAAATGTGTACTCATCAAAACTCATATAACACACATGACTTCCAAGACACTAAAATTCAAGAGGAACTATTTACCTCAAGCTTGAATAGGAGTTGAATAAAAGAGATAAGGATATTGGGACTTTATATCGGCCTCGACCTCGGCCTCCCAAGTAGCACCCTCAACTAAATGATTTCTCCATAAAACTTTCACGGAATCTATTTCTTTATTTCTCAATCTCTTGACTTGCCGATCTAAGATCTCTACCGGAACCTCTTCATATGAGAGACTTTCATCAAATCCCAACCCTTCTAGAGGAATAATGGATGTCGGATCTCCAATACACTTCTTAAGCATAGAAACATGAAATATCGGATGAACTGGGGCCAACTCATTTGGCAAATCCAACTCATAGGTAACCTTCTCAATACGTTGCAAAATTTTGATATGGGCATACATACTTTGGACTAAGTTTACCTTTCTTGCCAAACCTCATCACACCATTCATAGGTGAGATTTTCAATTAAACCCAATCATTCACTTAAAATTCTAAATCCCTTCTTCTCACATCAGAATAAGATTTTTGTCTACTTTGAACCATTCTCAATCTCTCTCTAATGAGCCGAACCTTCTCAATAGCTTCATAAACTGATTCTGGACCAATAAGAGCAATCTCATCTACCTTAAACCAACCAACCGGAGACCTACATCTCCTACCATACACGACTTCAAAAGGATCCATACTGATACTTGAGTGGTGATTATTATTGTAGGCAAACTCTATCAATGGCAAGTGGTCATCCCAATTACCTTTAAAATATATCACGCATGTCCTCAACATTTCCTCTAAGGTCTGAATGGTACGTTCCGCTTGACCATCCTTTTGGGGTTGAAAAGTTGTGCTAAACTTGACCTTAGTACCAAGCCCTTTTGGAATGACTTCCAAAAGTGTGAAGTAAATTGAGTACCCCGATCCAAAATGATGGATAAAGGGAACTCCATGTAACTTCATTATCTCCCTTATATATAAATTGGCACAGTCTTTCGCCGAACGGGAAACCTTTACGGGAATAAAGTGGGTTGATTTGTCATCCTATCAACAATGACCCAAATAGAATCATGTTGCCTTCGCATACGTGGATAACCCACTATAACGTCCATATTGATCTCTTCCCACTTCCAAATGGGAATTGGTATATCTTGCAAAACGCCTCCCGTCCTTTAATGCTCAACCTTAACTTGTTGACAATTGGGACATTTGGCTACAAATTTCGCAATGTCCATTTTCATATCATTCCACCAATAGACTTCTTGTAGATCACGGTACATCTTGGTGGCTCCCGGATGGATAGAATACCGAGAACTATGAGCCTCTTCTGAAATTTTCTCACTCAACCCATCAACATCCGAAACACATAATCGACCTTGATACCTAATAACCCCCTCTCCCCCGTGGGAGAAAGCCTCAACGGACTTCTTGAGTACCAACTCTTTCAATTCAACTAATATAGGATCAAGGTCTTGTTTAGACTTCACATCCACCACATAGGACGATTCAGAGCCATTATGAACCACGAAACCACTCTTGGTGGAACCCCTAGTTGGACACCTAGTCGGGCCAATCTATGCACCTCACCAACCAATTATTTCTTTTCATCCTCTACATGAGCCACACTACCCACGGAAAATCTACTAAGTGCATCCGCTACCACATTAGCTTTTCTAGGGTGGTAAAGGACATTCATGTCATAATCCTTCAAAAGTTCTAACCACCTTCTTTGTCAGAGAATCAAGTCTTTTTGACTAAACACGTATTGAAGACTCTTGTGATCGGTGAAAACATCTACATGACCCCATACAAGTAATGTCTCAATATTTTCAAGGCAAATACCACCGCCTCTAATTCAAGATCATGGCTCGGATAATTCTTTTCACGGACCTTAAGTTTCCTTTAAGCATAGGCAATCACCTTACCATGTTGCATGAGCACACATCCCAACCCCACTCTAGAGGCATCACAATATACAACAAAACCATCGGTTCCCTCCGTTAAGGTCAACACCAGAGCAGAAGTAAGTCTATCATTCAACTCTTGGAAGCTTTTCTCACAAGCCTCCGACCACTCAAATTTAGCCTTCTTTTGAGTCAAAGACATCAATGGGGAAGCAATGGAGGAAAACCCCTCAACAAACCTCATATAGTAACTGGCCAAACCCAAGAAGCTTCTAATGTAGGAAGGAGTTAGAGGTCTAGGACAACTCTTGACCGCATCCGTCTTCTTAGGATCTAACTCAATACCTTTGCTTGACACAATATGACCAAGGAAAGCTACGAACCTCAACCAAAATTCACATTTGCTAAACTTCGCAAAGAGTTGTTGGTCCTAAAGAACTTGCAACACAATTCTCAAATGGTCAACATACTCATTATCACTCCTTGAATAGATCAAGATATCATCAATAAACACTATCACAAACATATCAAGATATTTTTGGAACACCCTATTCATTAAATTCATAAATGTCGCCGAGGAATTTGTCAACCCAAATGACATCACCATAAATTCATAGCGACCATACCGGGTCCTAAAGGCCATGTTGGGAATATCAACTCCTCTCACCCTTATTTGGTGATAACCCGAATGAAGATCAATTTTGGAGAAATAGCTAGCCCCTTGAAGTTGATCAAACAAGTCATCAATTCTGAGAAGGGGATATTTATTCTTAATGATCACCTTATTCAATTGACGATAATCAATGCACATTCTAAGAGACCCATCCTTATTCCTAATAAACAACATCGGAGCACCCCATGGAGAGATACTCGAACAAATAAAACCCTTATCTAGCAAATCCTTTAATAGTTCCTTCAACTCTTTCAACTCGGCCAGAGCCATTCTATAATAAGGAGTGGAGATAGGTTGCGTATCTAGTAAAAGATTAATGCCAAAATCTATTTCCCTCTTGGGAGGAATTCCGAGTAAATTAATGGGAAAAACTTCTGAGAACTCATACTACCAGAACTGACTCTAGAGAAGGGGTTTCGAACTCAGCATTTATCACCCTAACAAGATTGTAAATGCACCCTTTGGAAATCATTTTCCTAGCTTGAAGGCAAGAAACAAATTGACCTTTAGGGATAGAATTTCCCCCCTTCAACTCTAAAATAGGCTCATTTGGGAATTGGAACCTAACCACCCGAGTCCTACAATCTATAGACGCATAACATGCATGAAACCAATCCATACCTAAAATCACATCAAAGTCTAACATGTCTAACTCTACCAAATCCACCAAGGTAACTTTATGGGATAAATAAATGAGACAACTTCTATTGACTCTTTTTGCCACCACCGAGTCACCAACCGGGATAGAGACCGAAAAAGTCTCTACTAACACTTCAGGGAGCATTTCAAACTTCATGGCCGCAAAAGGTGTCACAAAGGACAAAGTGGCACCGGGATCTAACAAAGCATATACATCAATAGAAAAGACTTGTAACATAACAGTCACCACATCTGTGGAGCTCTCTTGGTCACCTAGGGATTGAAGAGCATAAAATTTGTTTTGCTTTTGAGCATTGGAGTTGGAACTGCTTGGAGGAGCTTGCTTATCTTCTCTCCTTGACCTTGAGAATAGGACAATCTCTCATCTTGTGGCCACTCTTTCCAAAACCATAGCACCCATCCGAGCCAACTAAGCATTTGCCTTCATGTTTTCTACCACACTTTGCACAGTTTGGCCTAGCAACATAGGAACCACCACTATTGCCTCCTTGAGATTTAGGTTTAGATACCCTATCATTGTTGACCCTTATGGGAGCACTAGAGGATCCTTGGTTGGAGAACCTTTTCTTGAAGCTTGGTCGGCCTTCCCATCAGACCTAGCATTGGAGAAATTCCCATCTCCGGTTCTCCCTATTCTTGTCTTGGAGTTTCTCTTCCTCCATTTCTTGAGCATAAACCATGAGACGTGAGATATCCATGTTATCATGAAGCATTGCCGAACGACATTCTTTTCTCACCAATCTAGACACACCCGTCAAAAACCTACTCATCATATCCATTGAGTCTGCCACCAAAGCCAGAGAATACTTGGACAATTCAGTAAACTTTAGAGAATATTCTTGAACACTCATACCTCCTTGAAGAAGGTTAATAAATTCTTCCACCTTAGCTTCCCTCAACTTCCTAGGAAAGAACCTATCAAGGAATGCCGATTTGAACACTTCCCACTCAATTGGACCTGCTCCTATCGGCCTATTGTTTTCCATTGAGTATACCATACTTGAGCAACACTCTTCAATTTATAGGCGGTTATCTCCTCTTTCTCTACCGAAGTCACCCTGGTGGCATCAATTATCTTATAAACCTCATCCAACAATTCTTGAGGATCCTCTCCCACTTTGGAACCAAGAAACATGGGAGGGTTCATTCTAGCAAAATCCCACAATCTAGAAGCCATGGAATTCACATTAGTGTTCATAGGAGCAATTACCTCTCTATTGGCTTGGGTTGTCACAACTTAAGACAACAATTACATGGTGTAGCTAAACTCCGCATGGGTCTCATTCTCCATTACGGGATCAACCGGAGCTTGGTTAACTTGAGGAGCTTGATTACCTTGAGGAACTCTTTGATTCTCATTCTCTTCTTCCACCCTTCTTGTGTTAGCCCTTCATGTATTCATTTCCTGAAGACACAAGAAAATGAGTAGAAGGAAGACTTTATAGAGTTAAACTCTATGGCACGACTTAAGAGTAATGAAAGAAGTGAAATTTCCTAACATCTTATAACCTCTCCCTCATAAATGTGGCGCGCTTCACACTCATGAACAAGACTCTACTAGACGTGGCTTATGAAACATCATCCTAGAATCATTCTAAACCTTTTGCTCTGATTACTAAGTATGTTATGACTCAAGGGTACCTCCTAGATGTAACATGGCACAAAGGACCCTAAAAGGAACCATGTAAGTCACTTAGCATATCATAACATAAAGCATTAGAACAATAAGAGTAAAAATGCATTTAAGTCCAAAAGTTTCAAAAAAGGAAAGCGGAAGTCTAGACTTGTGTCAAATAGCCATCTATTACAATCGAATATCAATTAGGGTCACGGCCCTTACAAGATAGTCTTTAAATGAAAGTACAAGAAAAGAAACTACAAAGTCAACATCCGTCCTCAAACCATGAGGACTCACCAATAGCAAGGAGAATAGTTGATCCAAGCTTTGATCAAGAAGGAAGATCACCTCAAACTCCGGACCCTACACTTATGGAAAAATGTAGAAAAAATGGGTTAGTACAAAAATGCACTAAGTGTGATAGCCATGCATGAAAACCTTGTAATATGCTAAAAAGGGACATTTTAGTTGAAAACTATGCATTTTACCAAGTTTAAGAGTCAACATTAAAATTAGTGAAAAAGCATAAGTCATAAGCATTTTCAACATATAAACCATCATCTCTCATATTAGAAACATACCATAAATACCCTCAAAGCATCTTTGTTCAGTGCATGAATAAGATCGCATAATCCTACTCCCACTAAGGAAAGCTTATTGAGGAACTATAGTTCATGACTCATATTCTAGTTCATATAGTATCATAATGGGATTAGCTTTAACCAACATAGACCATGTGGGATTAATCACGGAATCCGGTGTTTAGCCCACACCGAAAAGGGGTTGTCCTACTTGCCTAAGGTAGAACCAAATTCTTAGCTTAGGTGGAACCACTAGCTAAAGACCTATGTGGGCACATAGTTTATGGGATAAGGAGATTGCTTCTAGAAACTCGGACTCAACTAAGGTAGAAGGTTTCCATCTCATGAGATGCCTACTTTGGGAACCCAGACTCCACTAGTGTAAAAGAAACCAATTTGGAAAGCCAGACTCAACTATCGTACAAGCCTCCATCTCATATTCATATCCACTCGGTGCTAAGCATAAATCCCCATTTAGTTCATATTAAGTCTTGACTTAAGTTCATAGGAGTGGAGGAATGTCTTGACACTCAATCCAACATAATTCATACTATAACTCATAATTCAATAGGTGAGACTAGTCTTCCAACCCTAGAATCACTACATGTGACAAACCTTTCACATCATATAATATTCATACATAAGTGTGTACATGAGAATAATCAATCAATCAACACAACAATTAGAACATAATCACATTCACTTGACTCTCAAAGTGATTTAAATGCATATACATAACCTTCATAAATATAGCTAATTCTCATGCTTTGCCCTTCAAGGGCCATGGATATGATTCAACCAACATATCTTGAATTACTATATTAGACATGAAGGATAACATGATTCAATTACTATTATTACTATAAGCATGGTTTCATAATACTCTTCATTCTACATTCACCCACACTTTTAGATCCAATTTGGGAAAATAGGAAAATTCATGGATTCTTGAGGAATTCAACTAAAAATTATATAAAATCATCAATATATCCATAGACAACTATAATTCAATCATTTAAAACGAATTTAGAAGGAATCCATGAGATTGAAGTAAAACCCTAGGTTTCTAACTTGAAATTTGAGTTTTGGAGAGGGCTCCATGGGTGAAGGCTACCCATGGATGAAGAACTAACATACCTTAGCTTTGATTCTTCAAGGAAATTGAGTGAAAAAAGCCCTCTTCTTCAAACCTAGCTTCAATTCTCCTCTTCTTCTTCCTTGGAGTTCTAGAGAGAAGATTTTGGGGAAAGTTGAATTTGATTTGTGAATTTAGAAATTATGGTCTATATGAGTTAGTTTATGTGTTTCAAATACTTATATAGTTGGTTTATTTTATTACAAAATGACACCACTTAACAATTAATTAAAAAGAAAATCTCCAAAAGACCCCTAACCTTAACTGCCAAATGGAAGTTTCAGTGTGACCTACGACCTAGGACCCACGGACCGTGGGTGGGACCACGGCCCATGCTGGTCAACCGTGGTCTGTGGTCTAGGGCCTATTTTTGAGGGGCTCGACCAACGGCCATGATCCACGAGGCATAGGTCCAGCTACTGGTTGTGGTTCCCCCTCGTGGGTGGACTGCCAGGTCTTATTTTTTTCACTGTTAGAAGGATCCTCCTTAAGGACCCATCGTTGGTCCTTGGGGGGTCGTACCTTTACGTATTAACCCAAAAACACAAATTTTAGATACCGGGAGTTATTTACGACTCTAACCCTTACGTTAGGCTCTAGTTTAGTCTACAAATTTCTGGATTGTTACGGAGTTACGTTGGTGGACTTGGTAGAGTTAGACATGTTAGACTTTTATGTGATTTTAGGTAAGGATTGGTTGCATGCATGTTATGCCTTTATTGATTATAGGACTCGGGTGGTTAGGTTCCAATTTCCAAATGAGCCTATCTTAGAATGAAAGGGGAGAAATTCTCTACCTAGAGGTCAATTTGTCTCTTGCCTTAAAGCTAGAAAGATCATTTCCAAAGGGTGTATTTACCGTCTTGTTAGGGTAAAGGATGTTGAATCTGAAACCCCTCTCTCTAGAGTCGGTTCCGGTAGTTAATGAGTTCCCAGAAGTTTTCCTCGATAATTTACCCGATATTCCTCCCAAGCGGGACATAGATTTTGGTATTGACCTTCTATCGGATATGCAACCTATCTCCATTCCTCCTTATAGAATGGCTCCAGCGGAGTTAAAATATTTGAAAGAGCAACTAAAGGACTTGCTAGATAAAGGTTTTATCCGACCAAGTATATTTCCATGTGGTGCTCCCGTGTTGTTTGTTAGAAAGAAGGAGGGTCTCTTAGAATGTGCATTGACTATCGTCAATTGAATAAAGTGACCATCTAGAATAAATATCCCCTTCCGAGAATTGATAATTTGTTTGACCAACAGAAAAGGGCTATCTATTTCTCGAAGATTGATCTTCGTTTGGGTTGTCACCAATTGAGGGTGAGAGAGGTTGATATTCCTAAGATGGCTTTTCGAACCTTGTATGGTCACTATGAGTTTTTGGTAATGGCAATTATGTCTCTCCTAGAAGTTGGTTAGCTACCTCTCATTTTGTTCTAGGATTCTTCTTCTTTGTAGGTCATTTGTGGCACGCAGGAAGGGCTCGTGCAGCTGCAGCATGATTTGAAAAAGGAATAGCAATACCTAGACATGTTTGTGATTGTGTTCATCGATGATATTTTGATCTATTCAAGGAGTGAGAATGAACATGTGGACCATTTGAGAATTGTATTGCAAGTTCTTAAGGACCAACAATTTTTTGCGAAGTTTAGAAAGTGTGAAGTTTTGTTAAGGTATGTAGTTTTCATTGGTCATATTGTGTCAAGTAAAGGTATTGAGCTAGATCCGAAGAAGACGGATGCGGTCAAGAGTTGGTCTAGACCTCTATCTTCTTTCGACATTGGAAGCTTTTTGGGTTTGGTCGGTAAATATTGAAGGTTTGTTGAGGGATTTTCTTCCATTGCTTCTCTGTTGACGGCTTTGACTCAAAATAAAGCTAAGTTAGTGTGGTCGGAAGCTTGTGAGAACAGTTTCCAAGAGTTGAAAGATAGACTTACTTCTGCTCCGGTGCTGCCCTTATCGGAGGGTATGGATGGTTTTTCGGTGTATTGTGATGCCTCTAGAGTGGGGTTGGGATGTTTGTCATGCAAAACGGTAAAGTGATTGTTTATGCTTCAAGGAAACTTAAAGTCAATGAGAAGAATTATCCGACCCATTATCTTGAATTAGCGGTGGTTGTGTTTGCCTTGAAAATATGGAGGCATTATTTGTAAGAGGTCCACGTGGATGTTTTCACCGATCAGAAGAGTCTTCAATATGTGTTTAGTCAAAAGGACTTGAATCTTCGACAAAGAAAGTGGTTAGAAATCTTGAAGGATTATGATATGAGTGTCCTTTATCACCCCAGAAAAGCTAATGTTGTAGTGGATGGACTTAGTAGATTGTCTATGGGTAGTGTGGCTCATGTAGAGAATGAAAAGAGAGAATTGGTTCGTGAGGTGCATAGGTTGGCTCGGCTAGGTGTTCAACTAGTGGATTCCACCAAGGGTGGCGTCATGGTCCATAATGGGTCTGAATCGTCCTTTGTTATGGATGTGAAGTCTAAACAAGGCCTTGATCCTATATTAGTTAGTTGAAAGAGTCGGTAGTCAACAAGTCTGTTGAGGCTTTCTCCCAAGGAGGAGATGGGGTGCTTAGGTACCAAGGTCGGTTATGTGTTTTAGGTGTTGATCATTTGAGGGAACAAATTGTAGAAGAAGCTCATAGTTCTCGGTATTCTATTCATCCTGGAGCCACCAAGATGTACCGTGATCTACAGGAAGTCTATTGGTGGAGTGGGATGAAGAAGGATATTGCGGGATTTGTAGCTAAATGTCCTAATTGTCAACAAGTTAAGGTTGAGCACCAAAGGCCGGGAGGCTTGTCCCAAGATATAAGTATTCCCACTTGGAACTAGGAAGATGTAAATATGGACTTTATTGTGGGATAGCCTCGTACCCGAAGGAAACATGATTCTAATTGGGTCATTATAGATCAGATGACAAAATTAGCCCACTTTATTCCCATCAAAGTTTCTCATTCGGAGGAAGACTATGAAAAGTTGTATATCAGAGAGATAGTGAAGTTGCATGGGGTCCCTTTATCTATTATTTTGGATCGGGGTACTCAATTTACTTCTCTCTTTTGGAAGTCATTCCGAAAAGGGCTTTGTACTAAGGTTGAGCTTAGCACGACTTTTCATCCCCAAACCGATGGGCAAGCAGAGAATACCATCCAAATATTGGAAGATATGTTGAGGGCATGTGTTATAGACTTCAAGGGTAATTGAGATGACCATTTGACATTAATAGAGTTTGCCTACAATAATAGTTATCACACAAGTATCGGTATGGCTCCCTTTGAAGCCTTGTATGGTAGGAGATGTAGGTCTCCGGTTTGTTGGTTTAAGGTAGGTTAAATTGCTCTTATTGGTCCCAAATTTGTTTATGAAGCTATTGAGAAATTTCGGCTCATTTGAGAGAGGTTGGGAACGGCTCAAAGTAGACAAAAGTCTTATGCCGATGTGAGAATAAGGGATCTATAATTTGAAGTTAATGATTGGGTCTATTTGAAAATTTAACCCATGAAGGGTGTGATGAGGTTTGGCAAGAAAGGGAAACTTAGTCCCTGGTATGTAGGCCCCTATCAAATTTTGAAGTGTATTGGGAAAGTTTCCTATGAGTTGGATTTGCCAAATAAGTTGGCCCCGATTCACCCGGTATTTCATAATTCTATTCTTAAGAAGTGTATTGGAGATCCGGCATCCATTATTCCCCTAGAAGGGTTAGGAGTTGACGAAAGTCTTTCATATGAAGAGGTTCCGGTAGAGATCCTAGACCGGCAAGTCAAGAAATTAAGAAATAAGGAAATAGCTTCCGTGAAGGTTTTATGCAGAAATCACTTAGTTGAGGGTGTTGCTTGGGAGGCCGAGGCCGATATGAAGTCCCGATATCATCATCTCTTTCCTTCTACTCCTATTCAAGCTTGATGTAAGTAGTTCCTCTTGAGTTTTAGTATTTTGGGAGTCATGTGTGTATATGTGTTTTTCCATGATTTCCTTATGTTATGCATGTTCTTGAGAAATTCATGATTGGTAAGAAAATGAGTTTTCATGATTTATGTGTTCCTCATGTTGTTGTGCATTTAGTATGAGTTGCATATTTGACTTCGTGAGATGAGTTTATCAACATGCTTTAGTATGCTTTTGAGAGTAATTGCATATTGGATCCATGGTATTGTGTTGAGCATGCTTTAAGTTGGAGAAGTTAGTTCCTCCTACGAATATGAGAAATGTTGAGTTTCATGCATAAAGGGTTGTTAGATGTAGTTCCTACTTCCTTGTGTTGCATTGATTATGTTTGAGATGGAGTTGAAGTTTCCTCAATGGAATTGAGCATTATTTTGATGTTGCATACATAATGGGCTGCTTGTCTTGAGTCTTTACTTCTGTAAGGTTTCTAGATCGTCATTCGACGATGAATGTTCCTAAGGGGGAGATATTGTAACACTATGAAAACTAGTAGGCTAAAACTAGAGCTAAATGTTGGTGTTAGAGTCAAGGAAGTAGAAAATTTGATACGCTCAAATTACACCTCCCTAAAAAAGCATAAGCGATCGTTATCAAGTAAAGAACTCAACTTGTAGGTTGGGGTCGATCCCACGAGGAAAATGGTTTAGACTTAACTTTAACCAACAATTATATTCGTTTAGTCAAATTACTTCCAGAAACTAGTAATTAAAGGGGAGATTTGTGAAACAAATTGTAAGAATTCAGTAAGTAATCAGTAAACAAAAGTCAATTTTGGTTGTTATCAAGATGAGAGAATTAACTAGGGTATATGTGTTCCCCACAAGATCATAACGCAGTAATCTTAGTAATAGCAATCCTTTCCTAGTGTACTACATGCAAAGTGATAAGCTAGGTATCTCTAAATCCTTGGTCCGGCATCTAGAGAATTTCACCCCGCACCTTGGTACGGCTATGTGTGTATAATTTACTAACCCTTACCTTTACCTCATATTAGACATCACATCGATGTTTGGCTTAGTTATTACTTCGCACCAATCGACACTAGACTATTAGATAGTAACACACTAAATCTATGTTGATAATTCTTTTCTTATTAACTACCTCTTTGGTCCGGCAAGTAGCAACAAGGCGAGTTCTAACGTTGTGCACCGTTATAAAGACTTTTAAACGAAAGAATTATCAATGCATGCAAAACACTATTCAAGAATTGCTTATTTACTATTCATACTTTGTTAATCGCTCATGGTTCCCACAACCCTAGTTGTGGAGTTTAGTCATATGAACACATTTCATTGTTTTAGATGACAGAATTATGAACTTACGTAATTGAGAATAACAAACCCGGAATTTCAACTTGAATTTCAAAACCAAAACCTTCAAAACCAACTTAGGAAATCAAGAATTGTTAGGTTTTCAAAATTAAAATCCAAAGTCACTAAGTAGAACTAAAGTAATAAAGTCTAACTCCCAAAAACGAGGTTTACATGCCCTATATATAAAAAAATAAGTCCTAACTAAAAAGGAAATGAAATAATAAAATTATGTTCGGGTATGTGTATTCATTCCACGAGACTGACTCACGGTCTGTCAATGGATCTACGGTCCGTGAATCCCTTCCGTCACCCAGGACTTTGGCAATATTTCCAACTTCCACAACTCAACTTCTCTGAAGCAAACGACGGACCACCAGTACGTACCGTAGATCGATCTACGGTCCGTCGATCCCTCTCCATAGCACCAGACTTAGAATCTTTAAAAATCAGGTACTGGGACTCTCGCAATATCATTCTACGGATCAGCAGTACGGTCCGTAGATCAATTTATGGACCGTCAATGGCCGCCGTGGTTCCACACTTGGTCAGATTTTCCTGATTCGCCTTCCATGCCTTGCCTGCTGATCTACGATCACCATCTACGGAGCGTCAATGTACCTATGGTCCGTAAATCACCTCTGTAGATGCCCTTTTCTGCACATCTTTCAGTTGTCTCTTTATTTCTGCGTCCAAACAGATTTCCTGCAAAAACACAATAAAAACACATAAAAACTAATACAAAAAGGCCCTAGACACACACACAACTCTTAAGTAAAATGTATTAAAAATACCTTAAACTCACAGTATATCAACACCCTGAACTTAAATTCGTTGTTTGTCCTCAAGCGACGCATTAAGACTCTAAACGACACTTGTATAGAAGCAAGCAATTTAAGCACAAGCAATCAAATAGCTCTCTATCCCAACTCTCTTTTCGGGTGCAAAATCTATTTTCTTAGACTCGATAAGCTAATTCATACGGATCAAAATATGCCAAAGATCGACCAACCAACACACAACATACACTGTTTCACTATCACCAAGGTACCAACTTTTCGACAATGTAACTAGTGCCCTTACTTCAAACAAAATCCCCTTTTTCACACAATGAATATGAATTTGAGTACAAGGATTCATTCAACACTCACACTCAAAGTAACTTCAAGTACAGTTAGTGCTCAATACCATAGGCTTGCCCTTATTTTCACTGCTTAGACTCTCCAAACTAGATTCTAGGATCACTATAGGACTTTCTTGGCTTATAACGTAGACTCAGGGTCAGGTGTGGTACATTTGGGTACTTCTTAGTGACTTTTTGCCCTCCTTGACATTACACTAGGCTTTCAATCTCTTTTTGCCCTATTTTTGTCATCCTACCGTTTTACCTTCTTTCCCTTGATTTTCTTCAACCATGGATGTGACTTTAGACTTTGTAGATCTTTATTTTTCACTTTCATCTTTTTCTTGCATTTTATTCTTTTGTTTAGCTTTCAACAAGTCACATATTTTCCTCTCTTTTGTTTTTCTTTTTTTCAACATCAAACTCTTTTCATACCCATTTTTCTTTCGGTTTCCTCTTTCATAGCCACCCTCAACTTATGAATTTTCCATTGGTTGAGGTGCACAATACCCGATGTCGGATCAGGGCCAAGATTGAGGTTACTTTTCACATTAGCCACCCTCAACTTAGGCTTTTGGCCTAACTCGAGGTGCACATGTCCAAGGAGGGACCGGGGACAACATAGTAGATTAAGGGAAGGTGAGCTAGGGGTTTAGAAAGAAATTGTCTAATTTAGGCTCAAAGCATTTGGATCAAAGGGAGCATTTATTTCATTTGGTTGGATCCTTCTTTTAGGCAATGTGTGGACTTATCAGAACAAGGGCATATGATCACTTTCTAGCCTCTAGAGTAGATTGTCTTAGCAGGACTAACCGGGCAAGTTCTAGATTGGCACATAAACTGTTTGAACAATCAACTATTCTCACACACTTTTGGTACATAGTTTCATTATCAGATTATCAGATTACCCAGTTCAAGTTTTAGCTTAAGTCATGTCATCAAGTTGATTCATTATCATGTCATACTCAGAGCCAACACATTCAACTTATCTTAGCCTACAAATTCTAGCAGACATCACAAAATTTGGACGGGTATCATTTTTCATAAGCCATCATGCTTCATTATTTTTCATGCTTCTACACATACGATCCTAACACATGACGGTTCAACAGAAATTAAACAGTCTCTTGGGGAAAAAGAACACAGGCAAGAAAACCTCAAGAGAGGATTATGAGTTGGGTTACTCAAACTTCACCCTATCCCTCACAATCCATTTACCCCACCCCCAACAAAATATGGTGCAATTGTCCCCAATGCATAAAAAAACAGTAAAAGATAATGGATTGGGTGAAGCAAACCTGTGGCGCATAGCGCCGAAGAATCATCAACGAGCGGGTGGGTCTAGTTTCTCGGAGCACGCTAGAACAATACTTGGGTCACCCTCAGTAGTGCCCACATCATCCATCATAGCACCCTCAATAGTTCTCTCGATCACTCTAACCACACCATCAGTGGTGCTCACATCGTCCCTCACAACAGGCGGGACCTCTACAACTGGGCCAGAACTTGATGACCCTGCAACACTTTCACGCACCCTCTGCTGGCGCAACTCTTCATCTAAAATTGAAGCCTTCTTAGCATCCTTCTCCCGCCTACGTTGTCTCTTTTGAGCTTTTTCCTCCTCAGTGCGGCTAGAACGGTGCCTCTTACCGTTGGCACGTGTAGGCTCGGGCTCCTCCTTCTACGGTCCGTGGGTCAATCTACACTTCATGGATGGGGACCGTAGATCACTCTTACACTTAGAAAATTTTAGGGACTTACCTGGGATCTACGGTTTCCATTGACGGTCTTTAGGTTGACTTACGGACCATCGATGGGATCCGTAGACCTCTGCACCAGACTTTTTTCTGTAGATTTTGCCTTGCGGCCTTGCACATGTAGCAACCAGTAGGCAATTCTTTTTACATTTTCTGGACACTTTTTAGACACGGACCCTATGCTATATCTAGCCAACACTAATACAAAATAAACACATTTCTAAAGGGTTACAAAAATTCAAATAAACAGGGAAAACTCCTAAATTGAAAAGCAAAACCTATAGTTGGCTAGATTGTACATCTTGGGTTGCCTCCCAAGCAGCGCTTGATTTAACGTCGCGGCACGACGCAGGATCCTTGATTACTCAGACTTCATCAAGATGCCTTGCCTCTATAACTGCATTTACACTCTCAGAATTTCCCATGTAGCTTTTTATCCTCCGGTGGTCGGCTTTGAACCTTGTCCCACTCCTTTTCTCGAGCTCAACCACTCCATGTGGGGACACTTAGGTCAGTCTGCATGGTCCAGTTCAGTGGGACTTGAATCTGCCCAGAAAATAGCATAACCTTGATTTATACAACAACACCAGATCACCAGGAGCTAGTTTGCACTTTTCTGACTTTTGAGCATTGCGCTTCTTCTCATTCTGCACGACTGCACCTAATTTCTCCTTACTAAACACTTCAGCCCCTTTTTTGAAAGTGTGACTCACCACAGATACCAATTTAAGATCACTTTCTTACTTCATAGACTTACAGACGTTGAAGGTCACCTCTTCCTTATTCAGTTGGAACTTCATATGCCCTCTCTCCATAACGACTAAGGCAAGCCCAGTAGCAAGGAATGGTCTCCCTAAGATGATGGGGACCTCAAAGTCAACTTCGCAATCAAGTATGACAAAGTCTGCCGAAAAAATGAACGACCCTACTTTCACAAGGACATCTTGAAGCACTCTAATGGGCTTTTTCATAGTTCTATCGGCCATAAGTAAATGCATCGCAGTCAGTTTTGGATCTCCCAAACCTAACTTTTTGTAAACCGACAATGGCATCAGATTAATGCTAGCCCCAAGATCACACAATGCCTTAGGAAAATGTATCTTACCGATGGTGCATGGAATAGTGAAGGCTCCAGGATCCTCTTTCTTTTGAACCAGTGACCTTGTAGAAATGGCACTACAATGCTGCAACCTCTCATCATTATCAAAACTGACAGACTTTTTCTTTGTTACCATATCTTTCATAAACTTCGCATACCCAGGCATTTGCTCCAAAGCTTCTATCAACGGCGCATTGATGGAAAGATGCTTCAACATAGTAATAAACCTGCGATATTTACCATCTTTAGTCTTCTTCACTAACCTCTGTGGAAAAGGTGGTGGAGGTCTAGGTATGGGGACCACTTTCTGAGATATCTCCGTTTCTTTCTTTGTTGCATTCTCAGACTCTTCTCTAACCTCTACCACATCATCTTCTTTTCTAATCTCAACATCCACCATAGACGGCATAGGTGGATCAATGGTTTTCTTACCCCCTCAAGTAGTAACTGCCATACATTGACCATCATTCTTTGGATTCTGAATGGTGTTGCTAGGAAGAGTGTCAGGTTGACGTGGGTTCACTGTAGTAGACAACTGAGTCACCTGCTGCTCTAGATGCTTTATTGACACTGCATGGGCCTCAACCTTTTGACCACTACCAGACAAGTCATTTCTCATCTCCTTCACATTCTCATCATTTGCATCAAACCTTCTCATCATCTTCTACATCATATCTTCAATACGCACCATATTGCCTCCAGCCTCCCTAGTACCAGATTCCCAATTTTGAGGGGTAACATAAGGTCCAACCCGATCGTTTTTGTTGCCATAGTTGTTCCGGTTGTAGTTGTTGTCGCGATTGAATTTCCCATCCCAGACATATTCACCCTCTCGGTTGTAATTGCCATAGTTCCGACCTTGGTTTCCTTGACCTTGGCGCCAATTATTTGTGTTGGATCCTTGGGTGTTTGGTCGGAAATCCTCCGTCTGATCATTCACCGCATAAGCATCCTCTTCATAGTAACACTCTTCAACTGGTGGTGGAGTTCTAGTCAAGTAGTTCACAACATTTACCTTTTCCACACCTCCGCTCATATGCTTCAATACCAACCCCAACTCAGTCCTCATCTGAGCCATCTCCTGACGAATCTCATCCGCAGACTGGTTGTTTGTAGCCTGAATGGAAAATATATTTCTCCCAGTATCCGACCTCCTAGTGTTCCATGTTTTATTGTTGCGACATATCTTCTCTAGTTTTTCTGCAATTTGTGCGTATGTGCACTCACCATATGAACCTCCAGCAATAGTATCAAGCACTGCTTTATTGTTGTCATCCTGACCTCGATATAAATATTCCTTCAGCGACTCATCATCAATACGGTGATTCGGAACACCTCTTACGAATGCAGTGAATCTGTCCCACGAGCTACTCATAGACTCTCTAGGTAATGCCACAAAATTGTTGACCTTATCTTTGTGAAGAAGCTTCTTGGACACTGGATAATATCTTGCTAAGAACAGATTCTTCAGTTGGTTCCATGTATAGATTGAGTTATAAGGAAGCTAAGGGAACCATACAAAAGCATCGCGTGTCAGTGATAGAGGGAACACTCGCAATCCGATGACATCCATATCCAATTCTGATTGACCTACACAGCTCTTGCAAACCACCCTTAGCTTGGCTATGTGAGCATGTGGGTCCTCCAATGGCAACCCCACCCCGAGAACAAGCACCTCGATGTAAGCATATTCATCAAGCTACTGGTCACTACAAATGTGTGCCTCGGAGGTAAAGGGGGTAGGACAAGAGGTCCATTTGAGTCAGCAATATTGACATTGTCTCTATAGTTGTCATGCAATCATGGGCCTGGTGGACCCTGCACCCTCAATGCATCTCCCAATTGATTTTCAGCTGGAACCTAGTTGTCCCCACCAACTACCCTCGAAGGTTGCAACTCAACTTCATCACCTAGATTGCCTCCAATAGGATTAACTTGAACTCCTTGATTGTTCATTCTTCGCAAAGTTCGGTTCTACTCTGGATCGTAAGGAGAAAGTGGTTCACCCTAGCTCCATGTATTTGGCATACACTAGAGTCGGAACCTAAGAGAGACAAAAACAAAAAGAAAAAGTAAAATTAGGAAATATTTGACTAAAGTTCAATAATGTAGTTAAAATTTATCTAAAAGCCAAATTCCCCTGCAGCGACGCCAAAATTTAATACCCTCAAATTACACCTCCCTAAAGAAGCATAAGCGATCGTTATCAAGTATAGAACCCA
This sequence comes from Solanum piurae, assembly GCA_029582685.1. Classification (NCBI taxonomy): domain Eukaryota; kingdom Viridiplantae; phylum Streptophyta; class Magnoliopsida; order Solanales; family Solanaceae; genus Solanum; species Solanum piurae. The sequence continues at coordinate 683 of JAJOOO010016599.1, read as the reverse complement.
ACTTTTAGGTTGGGGTCGATCCCACGAGGAAAATGGTTTAGACTTAATTTTAACCAATAATTATATTCGTTTAGGCAAATTACATCCAGAAACAAGTAATTAAGTGGGGGATTTGTGAAACAAATTGTAAGAATTCAGTAAACAAAAGCCAATTTTGGTTGTTCTCAAGATGAGAGAATTAACTAGGGTATACGTGTTCCCCACAAGCTCATAACGCAGTAATCCTAGTAATAGCAATCATTTCCTAGTGTACTACATGCAAAGTGATAAGCTAGGTATCTCTAAATCCTTGGTCCGGCATCTAGAGAATTTCACCTCGCACATTGGTCCGGCTACGTGTATATAATTTACTAACCCTTACCTTTACCTCATATTAGACATCACATCGATGTTTGGCTTAGTTATTACTTCGCACCAATCGACACTAGACTATTAGATAGTATCACACTAAATATATGTTGATAATTATTTTTTTATTAACTACCTCCTTGGTCCGGCAAGTAGCAACAAGGTGAGTTCTAACGATGTGCACCATTAAAAAGACTTTTAAATGAAAGAATTATCAATGCATGCAAAACACTATTCAAGAATTGCTTATTTACTATTCATACTTTGTTAATCGCTCATGGTTCCCACAACCCTAGTTGTGGAGTTTAGTTACCCATAATCATATGAAAACAATT
>JAJOOO010016598.1:0-36532 GCA_029582685.1 Solanum piurae | reverse complement strand
TTTGATAGGTTTCTAAGTGTTGAAGATGAAGACTTGGTGAGTCCTCATAGATTCGAGGACAATACCCAATATGTTCTTTTATGTCTTTTAGTATTGTTAAGTTGTGTACGGGATTAGTCCCGAATTTTTGTACTCTAAAGTATTAGATGGTTTGAGACATCATGTATAAAGTTTAGAAAGTCTTCCGCTTGCTATTTTTTTTATGTAATGTTTTCTTGGTAAAGAAAGTTTTAAATTCCTTATGGTTTTAGTGTCTATGCGATGAATGAATGCTAAGAGGCTTGTATTAGACCTCTTCGAGGTCGAGTACGCCGGTTACGACTAAGGGGTGCTCCCGGGTCGTGACATATACTACCTTAGAAATGATGTGAACTGAAGGAAGCCGCCTCCAGCTGACACCAAACTAATAGTAAATCAAACTCTTGAGGCTGCCAGCCATGTACCTTGTGAGGACTGAGTTGGCTGAGCATCATGTTTTGTTGGTTGATTATGGATTAACACTAAATACCCTCACCGCACGGGTTGATGAGCATGAGAAAGTGGAGGGTGCATCACCAAATTTCACTGCCTTGAAAGCTTATTTAACAGGGCTGGGGAGGGATATGGATCAGCTGAAATCTAGAGACATCTCTAGGCTTTGGGGTGTGGTACCCCCATATGAGATGCTAACATATGATCCTCCGACCATGCCTAGAGTGGATGTGGTTCCACTCTAGGCACTCGATGAATCACCAAATAAGACAAATATCACCAAAAATGAAAGATCCCTTGACTCAAATTCTCAAGACAGGCCGGCGAGAAGAAGATCTAAAAGGTGACTCGCCGAACTCAATCAGTGAACCAAAAAGTGCTCGTCGAAAGTGACAGTACATTTAAGCCAAATGGAAGTCCAAGAATATCAAATTTGGTGATGATCGGTGGCTTGCTGAATGTCAATGAAAATCTCCATTGAGCTCGTCAACACTGATTCAAACACCTGAAGCCAAGAAAGACAAGAAGAATAACAAGTCAGCGACTCGCCGAATGTGTCGGCAAGTATGACTAACATCGCTGACTAAGAAATTTGATGAAGTTTTGGCTATTTTTTAGGGAACTATAAATAGCCTAAAGGAGAGAGAAAATATATCTTTTTGGCTCATTAATTGGATCTAAAACTTTTATGAAATACTACAATAGAAATTTCTAATTTATAGTTTGAGAAACAAGCTTGTAACCAATAATTTTTTGGATTTTGGAAAGGAGTCTCTTAAATTGAAGTTTCAAATCATCAATCTGATGGCCAAGGATGTTTTTGGTATAGTTTCTTGTACTTTTAATATGACTAGCTAAAACTCCTATTCTACGAGTTTGCATATGGAAGTGAGTGTTGATTAAATTGGTGGGATAATGTGTACTGCTCTATTTTACCTTGATTTTCATGGATTTAATTTGATTATCATATGTTTAAATTATAAATTGATGTTGCAAATATAATTCTAGATTTTGATCTTTGTATATTGCTTGAGACAGAATATATGAAGTGGGTAGCTGAGTTGATCCTTGAATATTATTTGGAAATTCATTATTTGTTTGAGAAAGGAATTTTGGGGTTTCACCTCTAAATGGTAGTCTTGCTTGAGGGAGAGGATTTATGTCAAGGTATTGAGTTGTTTAGTTGATTACACATGAGAGTGTATGAGAAAAATTCCTTTGATAAGTATATTATGATTGAGAAATATGATATGTCCTTAAGATTGACCCAACCTAACCATGGGTAAATAAGGTTATTGAGAAAATCACACATTGACCCTCCTTTGAAATCGATACCTACTTCGGTACACTCCTAGATTCCCACTCCACTTTCTTGTTAACTGATAGCACTTAAATTATCCTCAAAACAAGTAAAAGAATAAGCAGTTGTCGTTAAAAAAAATACCCAATTAAGAGTAGGAGTCAAACCCCACAAGGATATGTTTAAGGATAAAAGTTTAACTAGGAAATTAAGAATGTGGCTCTATTTATTGTAGCACTTTAGAGTAAGTGGGTGGATGATTCCACCAAATTTACTAAAATAGTTTTTAAATATCACAATTAAACTAAATTAAAAATTCAAACAACTAAGAAGTACTCTAGGGGTGCAGGGATTGGTATCAATGTCACATAGGGGTAATTGTGTTGCTCAATAGTGCTAAACAATAATGGATAGGCTGGGTCTTCTTCAATGACACTAATCTTCTTTCGATCTAATAGTACAAAATCATAGAATCTCATTTCGGTCTCTCTATGTGAATAAAAAATCAAACTATTACCTTACGGGAATCTCTCTTTCGAGAAGATTTAGGAAACTAGATCTGAACCATAATCTCTCTTTCAAGCAAACCATAGAAATCAAACCTAAATTGTATCCATCTAAGTAATTACCCACTCAAATTAATATCTTTTGAGCATCAATCGAAGATTGAGAATAGGATTAAGTTAGAAACCTTAACCCATAAATTAAACCCATGCTAATTAGCTTAAATCCATAAATGCACAGCAGTAAAATAGAGCAAACACAAAACCCACTACATTAAATTAACACCCAACCACATAATTAAGCCCTTAGACTTGGGATTTTATCCATCCATCATAAAAGTAAAGAAATTATACCTCTCGGGATAACAACCATGAATGTGTTGAAATTAAGCAATTATAATAAACACACACGTTGATTTCAACTCTCGATTTTTCAATTTCAAGAGTATATTCTAAAAAATCCCAAAACTAAAAGATGTTTCTCACAAGGTAAAATGTCTTCAAAGTAACATACACAAATCCCCTAAAAATCTTATACAAAAACCTAATATATTTTCTCTCTCCATTGGGCTATTTATAGTTTTCCAAAATTTGGCCCAAAATAAATTGTGTGACCAACTCGACGACATTAGTTGGGTTCACCAAACATATTCGGCGGATTACCATTTGATCCTGAGCTCACCCTTCACTTGGTTTAGGCTTTCGGTGTTTGAACCTCAATATTAAGTTCGTCTTTCACGTTCGGCGAATGCCAGATTACCACCTTTGTTCACCTTTTATGTCTTCACTTTTCTGCAAAGTTATTTCATCTTCGGCAAAGGTCTTTTAGTTCACATTTTAATTCAGTGAGTTTCCATTTCATTTTCAATCCACCAACCTACCTTGAATATCTTCAAGTGTGAACTCTATCACTTTGGGCAAGGTCATGCCACTTGGGAGATCCGCTATTTTTGTTAGGTGACTACCATTAGGGAGTTTATACTCCTTTCAATTTTTTCAGCCACTTTTTCATATATTCTTTGTTGCCTTGTCCTTTAGCCTTCATAGCTGAAGAACATCAAATCTAATCAGAATAGGACATAATTAATAATTGAGGACACGAACTGTTGAACTAAAAAGGCCTCAAATGAGTATTAGTCTACCATTGATCAACACCCCTAACTTAAACTTTTGCTTGTCCTCAAGTAAATTAAGAACACAATTAGTTCAACAAAGGTGTTAACAACAGGTCTCAATGATAGTTAACATGCAAGTGACCTCACAAGACTACTCTCAAGCATATGCAACACTCAATCATGATCAAAAAGCTTCAAATGATGACTAGGCGGTATCAATCCACGTTCAAGCTCACAAGTGCTTCCTTTCTAATGCAAAACCATAGTTCAACTAATGCATACAAGTGCCCTCAAATCAAGAATGATTCCATGCTCTCACAAAACAAATCAATAAAAATGTAAGGAATCGATACAAACCTCACTCTCTGTAAGGAAATAAATGCAAGCTTCATCTTAAATGTTTGCCCATATTTTCCAATCATCACACAACCTAGTTCATGCAAAATCTCAAAGGTTTTTTTACGCTTGTAATGGGGTTGAGGGTTAAGGTTATGGTCAATTTGTCTTATTGACTTTACCTTATCAAAGCATTGTTGTACTCATCTTCACCTCTTCTTAAGTCCTTTCCATTCTTTTTACTTGGAGACACAAACCTCAATTTTTTCATTTAATTTATTGGACACCCCTTTTATTTCATTACCCTTCCTTTTTTTATTTCAATTTTAAAACGTTTTCTCATTCTTTTTTTTTTATTCTTTTATATATAAGGAGGGTTTCGTTCTTTGTGTAACAAACTTCAAAGTTGAGTCTCACTTTTTCTTTTCCTTCCACTTGAGTTTCTTTCCTCTTTTTTGGTTTCCACAACCCCAACTTAGGATTTTGTCCTAAGTAGGCTATTCAAGTAAACCAATTCTTAGAAAAAGACTTATGGGTGAGGAGTTAGAGACAATTTATCTTAAGAGGTTTCAACAATGGTTAATAACAAATGGTTTAGGCTTAAATGGTACCAAGATGGTTGTAGACCCTCACAGGGTAGTCACAAAAGGTATAAATATTTGGGTTTCCTCTAAAAAATTTTGCACAAGATCATTTCTAACATTCAACACATCTAGAAAATTAGACTAACAAGGCAAATTCTAGGATTGAAGAAGCATGTTTTCAAGTTGGACCTAACCACATATGGCACTTCAAAAACAATCATTTAGCACACCTATACAAAATCAAAAAGCTAGTGTACGATGTTCATTGCAAGGCTCACATTAATACGCAGCTAGTCAACACAAAAATAAAAAAGATCATTCAAAAGCGAACCCACATCGATCTTCTTGAAATATTTACACAAAACATATTTTTCATCATAAGCATTATCCAAGACATCGATATTTACAACAACCAATCCACTAACATCATCAATTAAAACTTAAGCATTTCAACAACTACCAAACTCATGGGGTAAAAAGTGGGGAGAGAAAAAATGAATCAAACCATAAACTATCATAAGCAAAATACAAAATACCAAAACACTACAATAGTCTCAAAATAAAGCTGAAAATAACAAAATACAATCAAAAATAAAAATATATGCACAAGTTCCCTCACCCCACCAAAATAAAATTAAGTGTCCTCAATGTGATAAAAAATATATGTACGGGAGGAGAGTGATATAAAAAAATCCCCCTGAAAGGCTATGCATGTGAATTGCTCTGATATGGAGTTTTGGAGGAGATAAATAGGAGCACGAAGTAGCAGAGTCGCATCAACTTAGGCATCAGTGCCTAACACATATTTAGGAGGAATGGTGGAGTCTGAAGAAACTCCACTAGTTCCAACTGCTGAAATCTCGAAACGAAATCTCTTTAATGTGGCATGCACTATCGTCTCCTCTATAGCATGCAACTTTGTCAACATCTCAACAGTCTATCTCTCATCAACTCGCACGAACTCATCCTCATCAATCTCCTCATCATCCTCATCACCAACCTCATCAACAATTATTAGGTTGCTCATCGATGTCGCTACGTGCATCAACTCTCAGCTCAAAATAAGGGACAAACTGAGGCACATCAGGTAAGGGGAGGTCTCCCCAAATAATTAAAATATAAGTAGATTGTTTTTAATCTATATCAGCCCGAAGTGAAGTAATCTCTCCCCTCAGCTCAATCAACTCACTAGAGGTACCCTCACTCTTCTAACTCTCCTCCATATATCCTAGCGGTGAAGTTGTCTTACTTCTCCCTATATGATGCTAGAGTGTTCTGAAATTTCACCATCTAGCCTCTTACTTAAAATAATGCATTCTCAATGCCCTCTCAACAAACATGGGCATCTCACTCTCTACCTTAGATGCTCTCACATCAACCGAATATGCAAGGTTGCCCATTTGGTAGATCAAAGTGCGGGTGAATGGAGGTCGGCATACCGAGGTAGGTGCACCAAATATAGAGGTTAAACGTAAAGAGAAAGGTTGAGTGGTATCAGATGGCTCCAATGAAGGAGCAGGTTGAATAGTCTTGGCCTCAAGGCTAGTAGGGTCTAACACAGGTGTAATGTCTGGTGGTGGCGGCTTTCTCCTTGCCACATCATCTATCAAGTAATATGCTTGAATCCTCTAAATATTATTAGAGGAGGTGGGGGTGACCCTGTCATCAGTCCTCTCCCGATAAGACATTTTTATAACGCTCAAACTACTCTACAAAACAAATTCAAAAGGTAAGAATTCTTACTCGATAAAAAATACCCAACTAACAGTCGGGGCTGAATCTCACACAGAGTGATATAGTGCAGACAATTATATCAAAAATGTAAATCAATTCATTTGTAGCAATAAGAACAATGGGTGAATGATTCCACCAAATTTACAAAAAGGGTTCTGTTATCAATAGTCACAATTAATCTAAAATTTTAGAAATTCAACTTTGTAACAAGTAATCTAGGGGTGCGGGGATTGGAAATCACTGCTACATAGAGGTAATTGAGCTTCTCTATAGTATTGAACACTCATGAATATGTTGGGTAATCTTCAATGACACTAATCATCTTTCGATCTCATAACTTCAATTCATAGAAACTCATTTTGGTCTCATCTATGTGTATAACTAAACAACTCAATACCTTACACCATTCTCTATTCTGATGTAGAAATAGGGCAAATAGATCCAACCTATAATCTCTTTTTCAAAAAAAATTTATAGACATCAAATCTGAAATGCAAATATCGAATTAATTACTCACTCCAATTAATATCATTCGAGGATCTATCGAAGATCGGAAAAAGGAATTAATTTGCAACCTTAACCATAGATTAACCCCATGCTAATTATCCCAAATATGTGTATCAACAAAAAGAAAATGTAGCATAACACAATACACACTACATTAAATCAACACTCAACCCCATAATGCATCCGTAGACTTTGGGGTTTTAGTCACACATCATTAATTGTAAAGAAATTTCACTTTTCATGAAAGCATCCATAGGTGACATGAAATTAATTAATTATTAGAAACAAAAACTTTGAATTCAACTACAAATTGTACAAATTAAGAGCAAAGTTGAAACTAAAAGTGTTCTTGATAAGGTAAAGTGTTTCTTACTCTAAACTTATAGATAAAATGTGTTAAAACCAATCTCTAGAAATATGTTTGGACCCTTATTTTGCTCTCCTTTGGGCAATTTATACTTCTGTAAAATTTGGCCCAAAATTCATTGTGTGACCATTTCGTCGGTGTAAGTCGGGATCACCGAGCACATTCGGCAGATCGTTATTTCCTCCTTAGCTCACCTTTTTCTTGTTTTAGGGTTCGGGTGTTGGAACCTCACTCAGCAAGCTCGTTCGAGTCTGCCTTTCATATTCAGAAGATCGTCAAGTACAACATTTGTTCACCTTTTTTGCCTTTAATCGTTTTCCAAAATCTTTCACCTTCAACGATGGTCAACAAGTTTGCCTTTATATTTGGCGAGTCACCCTTCCATTTTGAGTTTGTTTACCTGCCTCAATTAATGCAAGAGTTGAGCACTGTCAATTTGGGTAAGGTCGTGCCAATTGATTGATTCCCCCTTCTTGTTAGGCAAACAATGTGGAGTTTACAATTCTTTGCATGTTTTTGGTCATTCTTTTATACATTCATCCTTTCCATGTCCCCTTAGCCTTTAGAGCTGCAAATCATCAAATTATCATTAGAATGGGACATAATTAGGCATTGATGACACTAATTATTGAACTAAATAGATTCTAAATGTGTGTAAATATACCACTCGTCAACAACCCCAACTTAAACTTTTGCTTGTTCTCAACTAAATTAAGAACACAATTAGTTCAACAAGGGTGTCTACAATATTTTTCAATGAGAGCTACCATGAAAGTACCATTACAAGGGTAATCACAATAACTTGCGACACTCAACCATGATAAAAAACCTTCAAATGATGACTAGTCGGTATCAAACCAAGCTCAAGCTCACTAAAGCTTCTTTTTACTGCAAAATCATGTTTCAACAAATGCATTCAAGTTCCCTCACATAATGAACAATTTCATGTTCTCGCATTGCAATATCAAAAGAGAAATACATGCAACCATCATCCCATAGGTTTGCCATATTTTCCTATCAACACACAACCTAGTTCATGCAAGATCTCAAGTCTTTTGAGCTTGTAATGGGGATGAGGGTTAACATATTTCTCTTTTGATATTGCATTGCGAGAACATGAAATTCATGCAAGATATCAAGTCTTTTGAGCTTGTAATGGGGATGAGGGTTAACGTATGGTTGATTTGGCTGAGTGACTTCACCTTTTCAAAGCATTGTTGTAACACCTCGTATCCAAAAAAAGGAAATGAAACCAATTCCCAAAAGTTTTAGGTGCAACCCATGTCGGCCACCCACTACCCGTGGAAGGGACCACAAACCATAGGTGTGGTCCGTGGTTGGTCTGCCTAGTAATGGTTTGAGGGCCTAAAACCACAGCCTGACCAATGGATCATTGGTCAGACCACGGTCTATGGTTGAGGTCCGTGGTCCAAAGCCCCCAAATTCTAGTTTCTGATAACCAACGACGGTCCACCCGGATGGACCGTAGGTAAGACCATGGTCCGTCGACTGGCGTCCTTAGTTGGTAGGTCGATGACAGCTGACAATTATTTTCAGGGGCAGTTGGGTCGTTTCCTAATTAATTAGTTCCTTTATTACATCGTTTTAACCTTCACTAAGACCCCTATATAAGTATTTTCAACACCCAAATTAACTCAATCACTTCATTCTTCCAAATTCACAAATGAAGATCAATTCTTCTCTCTAAAATATCTCTCTCTAAAAACTTGAAGAAGAAGAAAAATTCAACATAGGGTTTCAAGTCAAGGTGTAACACCCCGTAAGCTAGAAAGACCAGATTGTAGAAAATTAGAAGTTACAGGTGCCACAAATGGGCACCACCCATGGACCATAGTGGGGTCCATGGTTGGCCACCTGCAGCCCTTCCACAGAAACTTAGACAAAATCGTCTAAGAGTCGACCCACGACCGGACCCACAGATCGTAGGTCAGACCATGGGCCGTGGATTGAGACCCCAAGAACACCCTCTCTGAAGAACCATGACGGTTGGTCAGGATGGACCGTCAGTCCATCCACGGACCGTCAGTCCATCCACGGACCGTCAGTCCATCCACGGACCATCAATCAGGTCCGTTGGTTGGCCCCGACAACTTTTATATCAGGTTCATTTTGGTTTTTTCCCTATGCATTGGAAAGCTTAACTATGTCGTTTAACACCTAAACTACGTCATTTTGGTCTGTTTTAGTCTACTAACTTAATTAGACTTTACCTAAGTCTCATTCTCCAAAATTGATTCAACTAGAATGAAAAAGAGGAGAAAAAGTTGACAAACCCTCTCCAAGAACGCAACAAGTTATCCTCCAGTTCCAACCTCAAAATCGAATGATTTCTCTGTAAAATTCGTTACCATGTATGTGGGATTTCACTAGTGGATTCCTTTCATCCACTAGGTCCCTAGATTTAAATCAGATTCTTGATTTTCTATATCATGTTTAGACCTAGGGTTTCTAGAACATCAAATTATTGTTGTGATTCAGTTGTTAGATCAATCCTAATCATATTATCATGTCTATGAGGAACTGTTGCTTAGCATCTTGCATGAAACTCAGAAACCTAGTTGTGTAGATTAGTTTAGTTCATGAATTACACTTGCTAGGTCAGTGTATTCAGATATACATGCCTCAGTTAAGTTCATTTATTTATTAGTATATTAATGTTGTATTTTCAGTTAGCATGTCAGTATTTTGAGTTATTCAGTATTATAGAATTCAGTCATAATGTGTTACTTACATAACCAGTTGTGAGTAGGCTTAATACCGAGTGGACTAAGGGTCAGTCACCTTCATCATCCCAGAACTACGTGCCCTCATAGGATAAGTCCCCTTAGTGGGAAACATAGTTAGTGATCACACCAGTCATGCCTTTATACCATTGGTAAGGTATATTGGGTCCTCTCGATGGGGTGGTACATTGGACTCCATGGATAGCTCTCATGGTTTTATGTCGGTTAACAGTAGCTCCCACAGTCAAATTCTAGTGCTTTGATCACGTTATCAATTATAGCTCAATATTCAGTCTTAGCATGTCATGTACTTCGTCAGTGTATTCAGTTAGTTCACTATTTCATATATTTCAGTATTTACATCTTGTTTAGATTATGTCATTGCTCTTATTTATTTTTTCGATTATATTTATATTGTTCAGCTTGATCCTATCATGCATGCTCTATCCCTTTCAAGTGCTGATGCATACTTTGCGCTACATCTTCTCGTGATGTAGGTTCAGGTCCTTAACATTCATATAACGCATAGATCGGTTCCCGATCTCCAATTCAGCAGTATCAGTGGTGAGTCCTCATTCTTCGAGGATAATGGACTTGTTTCTTTCATTTATAGTCTTTTATGTTTTACTTTTGCTAGAGTTAGTTAGGGACATGTCCAAGCATATTTAGTCAGTTAGAGGCTTTTATCCAGACATAGATAGATTCAGTTTTAGTTTTGGGTTTGATCCTTCAGTTGTTATTGAACTCTTAGTTGTTATATATTCAGACTTAGAATGGGTATTCCCTATTATTTCACTTTAAACCATGTTTTATGCTTCCGCACAGTTTTTCCCATTTTATTTTATCTTAGTATGCTTATGTTATGCCAGCAGGGTTAGCTTGGGGTCACTTGTGATCCTAAGTACCGTGTTTACGTCAAGGAGGTAGCCTCGGGGCGTGACAAGTTTGGTATCAGAGCACTAGGTTCAAGGGTCCTAGGATGTCTGTAAAGCCACACTAACTAGAGTCCCTTTCATGAGTGTGAAGCGCCACACCTATGAGGAGGAGGCTAACAAGTGTTTTAGGAAAAACTTCACTTTCTTGCTATTCTTATCATGTGTGGGTATGATCTCCTTTCTAACTTGACGTTATTCATTTTTAGATCATGCCTCCTCGTAGAGCTTGTGCAAGGAATACTAACGCTCGCAACGCTAATGCAGTTTCTCCAGTCCCAAATCATGAGGTTTCAAATGCTGAATTTCATAATGCCTTTCAACTTTTCGCCCAGAGTGTATCCAACTAGAACAATCAGCATGTTCCAATTCCTACTAATAGAAATGGTGGATCAGTGGCACCTAGGGCCTGAGATTTTGTTAGCATGAACCCGCCTGAGTTTCTAGGGTCGCAACTTGATGAGGATCCCCAAAACTTTATTGATGAGGTCAAAAAGATATTTGGAGTGATGCAGGTAACTGGGAATGATAGAGTAGAGATGGAATCCTACCAGCTCAAGGATATAGCTCACATATGGTACACGTAGTGGAAGGAAAATAGGGGTGAGAATAGAGCTCTTGTGACTTGGAAGTGTTTTGTCGGAGCTTTTCTGAACAAGTTCTTTCCAAGGGAGTTGAGAGAGGCTAAAGCTCAGGAATTCATGAATTTGAGGCAAGGCTCTATGTTAGTCCAAGAGTATGGAATTATGTTCACCAAGCTCTCCAGGTATGCTCCACATATGATTGTCGATCCTTGGGTGCAGATGCGTAAGTTCTTATTTGGGGTATCTGACCTAATGAAGACAAAGTGCAAAAATGCGATGTTGTTAGAGGATATGACTATCTCTAGGCTTATGACTCATGCTCAATAGGTTGAAGGAGATAGGCTTAGAGAATAGGCTAAGGACAATAAAAAGGCTAGGACAGGCAACTATGAGTACTCTCAGCAGAAATTAGGTTGTGGAAATTGCTCAGAGTTTCAGGAAAAATCTTCAGCCCCAACACCTTTATCAGCTAGTGTTCCATCCTCCATGTTTCGATAGGATCAGAAAGGTAGGGCATCAGGCTTTAAGTCTCAAGGGAGTGTTTTAGTTACCAGAACCTACCCAACTTGTTCAAAGTGTTCTAAAAATCATCTGCGCGAGGGTATTGCAGGAAAGGATGGATGTTTTGAGTGTGGTCAGACTGGTCACATGTTGATGTATTGCCCTTCTTCTAAATAGGGACAATGAGGTAACAATAGTAGGGCTCAATCTATAACTTCAGTAGCACCAGTAGGTCTCTCGACTCACTAGGGTACTTCATCTCATACAGGTGGTGGACAGTGCCAGAACAGGTTGTATGCTCTCCAGGCTCGCTAGGATCAGGAAGGTTCTCCTGATGTGGTTACTAGTACGTTGTGAGTCTTTCATTTAGATGCTAATGATTTGTTAGATCCAAGGGCTACTCTTTCCTTTGTAACTCTATATATAGAAATTAACTTCGATGTTATTCCAAAAACTCTCTCAGAACCCTTCTCTGTCTAGACTCTAGTAGGTGACCTAGTTATAGCTAGACAGGTATACAGAAATTGCCCTATTATAGTCTCTCAGAAAGTCACCTCAGAAGATCTTATAGAGTTAGAAATGGTAGACTTCGATGTCATTCTAGGCATGGATTGGTTACCTTCCCATTATGCCTCAGTTGATTATAGAACTAGGATCGTTCATTTTTAGTTTCCAGACGAGCCAGTCTAAGAATGGAAGGGTAGTAGACTAATGCCTATAGGTTGGTTCATTTCTTACCTTAAGGCCAGAAAGATGATCTCTAAGGGGTATCTCTATCATCTAGTTTGGGTTAATGATTCAAGCTCCAAAACCCCAACTCTTGAGTCAGTTCAAGTAGTTAATGAGTTTACAAAAGTGATTCCAGAAGATCTTCCTGGAGTTCCTCACAAAAGGGAAATTGACTGCGGAATTGATCTCCTTCTAGATACCCAGCCTATTTCTATTCCTCTTTATAGAATAGCTCCAGTTGAGCTTAAAGATTTGAAAGAGTACTGAAAAGACCTTCTAGATAAGGGCTTCATCAGACCTAGTATTTCCCCATGGGGTTCAACAGTGTTGTTCGTGGAAAATAAAGATGGTTCTTTTAGGTTGTACATTGACTATTAGGAGTTGAACAAAGTCATAATTAAGAATAAGTACCCTATCCCCAGGATTGATGACTTGTTCAACCAACTTCAGAGTTCTAGTCATTTTTCGAAGATAGACCTCAGATTCGGTTATCATGAGCTCAGAGTCAAAGATAGTGACATTCTGAAAAAAGCCTTCAGGACTCGGTAGGGTCATTATGAATTTGTAGTTATGTCATTTGGACTAACCAATGCTCCTCCAACTTTCATGGATTGGATGAACAAGGTGTTCAAGAAGTATTTGGACTTGTTTGTTATTGTCTTTATTGATGATATCCTCATTTAGTCTAGGAATGAGGAAGAACATGCGACTCATTTGAGGGTTGTCCTGCAAACTCTCAAAGATCGTAAGTTATTCGCTAAGTTGTGCAAATATGAGTTTTGGTTGCAATCTGTTGGTTTCCTTAGACATATTGTGTCTAGCGAAGGGATCCGAGTATCACAAAATAGAGGCAGTGAAACAATGGCTCAGACCTACCTCTCCTATAGATATTAGAAGTTTCTTGGGTTTAGTGGGTTATTATAGAAGGTTCGTGGAAGGATTTTCATGCATAGCTTCTCCATTGACTAAGTTGACTCATAGAAAGGTTAAGTTTCAGTGGTTAGCCGAGTGTGATAAGAGCTTCTCAGAACTGAAAACTAGGTTGACTACAGATCATGTTTTGACTTTACTAGAGGGTTCATATAGTTATGTAATCTATTGTGATGCGTCCAGAGTCGATCTAGGTTCTGTGTTGATGCAACGAGGTAAGGTTATAGCTTATGCTTCCAGGGAGCTTAAGGTGCATGGGAAGAACTATCTGACTCATGACCTCGAGCTTGCAGTCGTAGTACTTTCCCTAAAGATTTGGAGACATTACTTTATGATGTTAACGCAGATGTGTTCATACATCATAAGAGCCTTCAGTATGTGTTCACACAGAAAGAGTTGAATCTTCACCATCGGAGATGGCTTGAATTTCTCAAGGACTATGATATGAATATGCTTTACCATCCTGGTAAGGCCAATGTAGTAGATGATGCTCTTAGTATACTATCTATGGATAGTGTAACGCATGTTGAGGAAGAAAGGAAAGAACTAGGAAAACAAATTCACCGGCTTGCTCGTTTGGTAGTTTGCCTTATGAGCATATCAGATAGTGGTGTAATAGTCTAGAATGGGTTAGAATCTTCATTGGTAGTGGAGATTAAGGAAAAACAAGACAGTGGTCCTATATTGCTTCAGTTGAAGGGTGCAGTTGATCAACAGAAAGTTGAGGTTTTCTCCTAAGGGGGAGATGGTGTGCTTCGCTACCAGGGTCGTTTATATGTTCGTAAGGTGGGAGAGTTGAGACATCAGATCCTTACCGAATCCCATAACTCCAGGTATTCTATTCATCTAGGCGCAACCAAGATGTACCATGATCTATGGGAAGTCTTTTGGTGGAATGGCATGAAAAGGGATATAGCAGATTTTGTAGTTAAGTGCCCTAATTGTCAGCTAGTAAAGGTAGAGCATCAAAAACCAGGAGGTATGACACAAGAGGTTAACATTCCTACATGAAAGTGGGAAGTGATAAACATGGACTTCAGTACAAGAGGTTAACATTCCTACAGATTCGGTGGAGGACTACGCCAAGCATTAAACTAATGAGATATTCATATTGCATGGGGTTCCTTTGTCTATCATCTCAGATAGAGGTCCTCAGTTTACCTCTCATTTCTGGAAATCATTTCAAAAAGGTCTTGGTCTCGGGTTAATCTCAGCACAGTCAGGTAGAGCGTACCATTCAGACCTTAGAGGACATGTTGAGAGCTTGCGTGAATGAATTCAAGGGCAGTTGGGATTATCACCTTCCTCTTATAGAGTTCACCTACAATAATAGCTACCATTCCAGCATTTATATGGCTCCTTATGAGGCATTATATGGGTGTAGATGTAGATCTCCAGTTGGTTGGTTTGAAGTAGGTGAAGCAGCCTTAATAGGACCAGATTCGGTGCATGATGCTATGGAAAAAGTTCAGCTCATCAAAGATAAACTTAAGACAGCCAAGAGTGGCCAGAAGTCCTATGCAGATATAAGGAGAAGAGACTTGGAGTTCCAAATTAATGATTGGTTTTTCCTGAAAGTGTAACCTATGAAGGGGGTGATGAGATTTAGCAAGAAATGGAAGCTTAGTCCTAGATATGTAGGCCCTTACAGGATTTTGAACAAAGTTGGTAAAGTGGATTATGAGTTAGGGTTGCCAGCAGAACTAGCAGCGGTGCATCTAGTCTTTCACATTTCGTTGTTGAAGAAGTGTGTAGCTGATCCAACATCTATAGTACCATTGGAAAGTATGGTTGTGAAGGATAGTCTCACTTATGAGGATGTTCAAGTTGAGATTCTTGATCGTCAAGTTCGAAAGTTGAGAAACAAAGAAGTTGCTTCAGTTAAGGTTTTGTGGAGGAGTCAGTCCGTTGAGGGAGCTACTTGGGAAGCAGAAGCAGCCATGAAGGCTAATTATCCTCATCTTCCTTCCGATTCAATTCCAACTTGAAGTAATAGTTCCTCTCTAGTCTTTCAGTTACTCATGTGTAAAATCAGTCTTAGTATCATGTTCCTTCAGTTATACTTGCATTTTCAGTGTAATTGGATGATCTTGGAACTTAGTTCAGTCAGAAATCAATATGCAGTACTTAGTGGTAGGGTTTGCAACTCTTTACCTCCACATTCAGCTAGTATAGCCTTTATTCGAGGACGAATGTTCCCAAGGGGGAGATAATGTAACACCTCGTCTACTAGAAAGACCAGATTGAAGAAAATTAGAAGTTGCAGGTGCCTCCAACAGACACCACACATGTACCATATGTGGGGTTCGTGGTTGGCCAACTGTAGCCCCGCCCCAGAAGCTCAGACAGAATCATCTTAGGGTCGACCCACGACTTGACCCATGGATCGTAGGTCAAACCACGGGCCGTGGTCTTCGTCCATGGATCGAGACCCCAGAACCCCCTCTTTGAAGCAAATGACGGTTGACCAGGATGGACCGTCGGTCCATCCACTGTCCGTCAGTTAGGTCCATCGGTTGGGCCTGACAGCTTTTAAGTTAGTGTCGTTTTGGTCTTTTCCCTACGTGTTGGACACCTAAACTACATCGTTTAACCCCTAAACTATGGCGTTTTGGTTTGTTTTGTCGTAGTAACTTAAGTAGACTTTACCCAAGTCAACTCATTCTCCAAAATTCATCCAAGTTGAAAGAAAAAGAGGAGAAAGAGTCGATCAACCCTCTCCAAGAACGCAACAAGGTTTCCTCCTGTTCCATCTCCAAAAGATTTCTCTGTGAAATTCATCACCAGGTATGTGGGATTTCACTAGTGGGTTCCTTTCATCCACTAGGTCCCTAGAATTCAGTTAGATTCTTGATTCTCTATATCATGTTTAGACCTAGCATTTCTAGAACTTCAGATTATTGTTGTGATTCAATTGTTAGATAAATACTAGTCATATTATCATGTCTTTGAGGAATTGTTGCTTTGCTTGTTGCATGAAACTCAGAACCCTAGTTGTGTAGATTCGTTTAGTTCATGAATTACACTTGCTAGGTCAGTTTATTCAGATATACATGCATCAGTTAAGTTTATTTCATTATCAGTATATTAATGTTGCATTTTCGGTTAGCATGTCAGTATTTTGAGCTATTTAGTATTACAGAATTCAGTCAAACTTTGTTACATACATAATTAGTTTGGAGTAGGCTTAATACCGAGTGGACTAAGGGGCAGTCACCCTCATCATCCCAGAACTATGTTCCTCCATAGGATAAGTCCCCTCTGTGGGAAACATAGTTAGTGATCACGCCAGTTATGTCTTTATACCTTTGGCAAGGTATATCTGGTCCTCTCGATGGGGAGATACATCATACTCCACGGATAGCTCTCGTGGTTTTATGTCGGTTAACAGTAGCTCCCACAGTCAGATTCTAGTGTTTTGATCATGTTATCAGTTATAGTTCTGTATTCCGTCTCAGCATGTCATGTACTTGGTTATTATATTCAGTTGTTATATATTCAGACTTAAAATGGGTATTCCCCATCATTTTACTTCATACCATGTTTTAAGATTTTGCACAGTATTTTTCATTTCAGTTTATCTTAGTATGCTTATGTTATGCTAGCAGGGTTAGCTTGGGGTCACTCGTGATCCTAAATTCTGTGTTTATGTTAAGTGGTAGGCTCGGGCGTGACACAATGTCTCAATTCCTTCATTGAGGCTAGCATATGGATTCAAGGTATGATATTTTTCATCCATGGATTTCTTCCATTCATGGAGTTCCCAAATTCCTCAATTTCAAAGATTAGAATTCCCCAATTGAGTTAGTGTTTTCTTCAATTATCATGGGTTCTTTGCATTATTGATTTAAATGATTTTATTATGATCTCTTATGCATGAATGGATGAAATACTATGATTTTATGATGGTTTCTCCATGAACTCATGTAACCCCTATATTTTCAAGTTATGAACCATATGATGTGGGATTTTGATCTTCAAGGAAGAGTTTTATAAAATTAAGCATGAATTACAAGATTTACATGAATATATGATGAAATCCATATCTAACCCGTGTTTTCTAAGTATTGATGATTGAAAGTGGGTTTTGATCTCAAGAGGTAAATTATGGACTCATGCATTTTCTTATGAAATCTATGCAAATGTTTTACGGGTGCGTTGAGAGTAAAGTACCAATGATGATGTTGTAGTGTGAAAGGATATTCTAATAAACACATACTAGCATTATGTGAATGTTTTTTTCACATAGAAATGATTCTTAGGTTGAAAGGCTTTCTCACCTAATTGAATCAAAGATAAGAAGCTATCCTAATGAACTAGCTTGGATTGGTTGTCCAGGGACACTTTTCCATGTATAATGAAGTCAAATAAGAAATGACTACTCTGTGGGATTTATGCTTAGCACCGAGAGGATGTTAATAATGAGATGAAAGCTCTCTCATCAGGAGAGGCCGGGTTGCTAGAAGCAATCTCATGAGATGGAAGCTCTCCCGTTAGTAGAGGTCGGGTTTCTAGTAGCAATCTCTTTATCCCTTAACTATGTCCCCCCATAGGTTGATTAGCTAGTGGATCCACTTAATCTTAAAGTTCATGGTTCTACCTTGGCAAGTAGGACAACCTTTTCGGTGTTGGAGACTGATGTTTGCATTTGATGTTTGCGTAATCAAGACACAACTTCCAATTCGAGTGATAACGATCGTACAATAGTAAAGTAACCTAACCAAGGGTTGGGGTCGAGTCCCAAGGGAGTGGTTCTGAGAATTAATAGAAAAATAAAATTTAGTTCTAATGAGTCATAGCTATAGACATTATCGAATATAAACATACTAAATCTAACGGGGGTGACGCAAGCATCGATTATCAATGGGGGGGTTTGTATTAATTAACACCTACAAACAGCAAAAATATACAAAAACTAGATAGAGAGACGGGATTCTTGAGATTTGATAGGAATACAGGATAAACTAAATTGTCGGGTACATTATTTTGATAGTAAATTTTTGAGTATTTGTGACTAGGCTAGACTATAGTGGGGATAAATTCTCTCTCGAGTAACATAACCCGAATTGACTCGGTTTCTCTCAAACACTAAGTTGCCGCTATAAGCACAGCCTCCGCCTTAGTCCATTCACTCTCTGGAGCTGAATGCGTGGGAGAAGTACTAGGATTCACTCTCTCAAGTTGAACCCATGTCGACCCAATACCACCGGCTATCAATTTAGTAGTCTTAGTTTTACAACCTCTCTTTCTCGAGCAAGTTGAAAACATTTATATAAAATCTTATTTGCAACTACAACTCCATTAAGTTCATACACAAATACTAAACGAAATCACATTTAAACAACAAATAAATCATCAACAAGCAAGGCCCAATAGATAATCTAACCCATATTCACAAAATCACACCCCAAGAATTTTGTGTTTTAGCTAGACATGTAAAAGAGATAAAAATTTATACCAATATCACTTTCCATCAACTAGGTATGAAGGATTAAGTCTTAAAACAGGTCAAGAGTGAAGAATCTTTGAGACCCAAGTCCAATTTCTTGGAGTTGAAACCCTTTGAATCTTCAAGGTCTTAGAACAAAGTCTCCAAAACCCTCTAAAACTTAAACTCTCTCAAAAACTGTAAAAAGTTCTAATAATACTAATTATATGATACTAAGCTAGAAATTTAAACAAGTATTTATAGTGTTTGAAAATGTGTTATGAAGGACCCTTCAGCGAAGTTAGTCGGGATTGGCGATACATTCGGTGATCCGTCGTTTGGTCGATTTCATCGCCTTCCTGCTTTCGCCTTTAGCCTCTTCGCATTTTGAGTCGTTGGGTGATATGGTACTGCTTTGCGGAACTGTTCAACGAGATGCTGACTGCTCTATTTCATCACCAACTTGACCTTTTCCTTCAGGGATCAGCGCACTGGAACAAAAGGCGATCTCCAGGCCAATCGGCAACTCGCCAACTAGGCTCGGCGATCTTCAGGCCTTCATTTCTTTGTTCTGTTCAGCCGCCTTGTTCCTTCTTGCCAAGTAGTGTCCATGCTTTGCTTCAAACTCCAAATATATGAAACTTAAGGATTTTCATCAGATATTGAGACAAAATATGCATTTGAGGACACTAATTCTATCAAAATATAGCCATAAATGAGTCCAAGTTGTGGACTCATCAACACCCCCAACTTAAACTTTTGCTTGTCCTCAAGCAACTCGAGTTCAGTTATTCAAAAAGGGTGTCTCAAACAGTGCTACACAAGAATCAATCATGAATGCACACAACAAGACTCACTTTACTCATGCAAAGATCAATTGTGCACTCAAAGATTCAAGTTGTGACTCACCAATATCGAAGAATCTCATGCTCACAATACTTGCTTCAAATGCAAGTTCAAGTTCAACCAAAGTGTTCAAATGTCCTCACACAAAGAATGATTCCATATTCACACAATGGTTCACAGTTTAAAGCTTTGGAATCAAATGCAACGCTCACACTCACAAAGATGAACACAATGCATAATTTCACCCATAGGTTTACCCGTATTTTCCAATCAACACTTGCTTCAGCCTACTCAAGATCACAAAGGTCTTTCAAGGCTTGTAATGGGGTTGCGTGTAATGGTATGGTCATTTAGGATCAGTGGATATAGTCCTCATGAAACAAAGGTTGAAGAACACTCCCTTTCATCTTCTTTCATCATTCTCATTTATGCTCACAAGTAGTCTTATTAATCACTTCCCATGGATAGTTGGAAACTCCAATTTTCTTTATACTTTCATAACTTTATTCCACAACTTTTTCATTCTTTTTTTTTGTATGGAGGGCTTCCATTTTTCACAAAATCATGGGTAGAAGGGACTTTCTTGTATTTCTTGATTTGCTTTCTCTTTTCACCACACCCCCATCTTAGGCTTTTGGCCTAAGTTGGCTATTCAAACAAACCACAACTTCATGAGGATTATGGGTGATGGATAAATAAAGGTCATTGTTTTCATCAAGCTTGTTCCAAAGAAAGGTAAGGCTCAAGGGGTGTTCAAAAGAGGTTCACACACACTCACAAGGTAGGCCACAAAAAGGGTATATGTAAAATTGGCTCACACTCTTCGAAGTTGCCTAAGATCATATCAAAAGATAGCCTTACTTAGTCGACCGGACCAACGGGGCAAATTCTAGGTGTTGTCATACATGGTTCATAGTAAGCTCATCACACAAGGCATCGACACTAAAGTCAAACAAGACTTCACACTTTTTCTAGTGTGCAACGATCATCACAAGATATTCGATTTAATAATTGGCTAGTCACAATGAGATGCAAAGAGTTCACATATTGTCTATGCAACTTCATTTGGCCTCATCGTATCCGCACATTCATGTTTTTTTGATTATGACCACTATTTAACTCATCGGTATTGATCAAAACAAATAATCAAATTTGCGAAAGAACAACCACATACAACACATACAAGAGGTGGCAAAAAAATTTCCGAAAGGGTCAAAATCATTTTCAATTTAAGGCAAAAGAAGCCACAAGCTCAAACCTTCCACGAAAGCATTATTAACACAATTATAGATTACAACGCAAATACATAAACAAAACATGATTCACAAATAGCACACAAAGGTGGGCCATACCCCACCACAATTTAAAACAATTTGTCCTCAAATGAAAATAATAAAATATCCAAAATGTAAATTAAAGAAAGAAAGAGAGGGAGGTAAAGAGGGGATCCTGTCTAAGTGGTCGCTCCGTCTGTCTGGGCATCGGTGCCTGGAGTGACCTCAGAAGGACCGGCTCCACTGGATCCAGCAACATGTGTATTTGCCAAGGAAGCCTGCAAAACAACATCTATCATAATTGCTTCAGTCTCGGTCAGATCTTCATCTACAACTCCCTCAGTCTCCTCAAGCATCTCCTCATCAGTTTCTGCCTCTAACTCAGGATCGGTTGTCTGCTTCGATCTATCCCATGTCTGGTGGTGGTCTGAGGCATCCCACGCACATCTGGAATCTCTACTATTTCAAATACCATGGACATATTAGTGTACTTCAGGTAGTCCACATCTTTTCGCAGCTCAGCGATGGCAGCCTTTAAAGTCATCACCTCCTTTGTGGCCCCTTGGTTGCGCTCACACACCACTATCCTGGATGTTAGGGCATCAATGGCAGTGATTAGTGGTGTCACAGCGTCAGCGAGGGTAGTCTGAATCATGCCTGAAATAGAGGTCTCTAGACTGACAGCCCGACGATCAGTAGATTAGGCCAGTTGTCCCATCCAGAGTAGGGAAGCCTGGGTGAGTGGAGGTTGGGAAACAGTAACAACAACAGTACGTCTGAGAGGAAGTGCAGCAATACAAGAACATCGAGTGTCAATAGGAGTAGCAGTGGTAATAGATATACCTGAAGCCCCAGGGACCGGAGTAGGCAAAAATGCCTCTGCAGGTGATGATTATGTGTCCACTGACTCCATCGAGGTTGTCTTCTTCCTTTCTGCTTGATCCTTAAGGTACTCAGCTTCGATCCTCTGGATATCAGTAGTGGATGTGGGCATCACTTCCACATCCTTCTTGGCATCTCTAGGTACTCGAGCTCATTTGCACAGTTCCGTGATCAATACTGGGAATAGAGGTGAGGTCTTGCGCTGCCTTGCACGCATGAGTATATATGAAGCAATGATCGTACCCAAATTTATCCAAGTTTTCTCTATGATGCAACCCAGGCAGGATCCCTTGGGAAGGCAAATAACTGACTTGTTCTGGGATGGAATAATTGTGCTGCTGATAAACCGAACCAGAATCTTGTGGCAATGTTCAGATCTTTCTTTTCGATCGGAGCTCTTTCCTTCAACCACTTTCGAGAATCGTCTAAGATCAGTGGGGTTAACTAATCTTTCATCTCATCTAGCTTCTTTGTTATGATCAAGTGTTGGCAGTTATCCCTAATATTTGTGGACATGCCCACGACTGCGTTGATAGCCTCACTATCACACTTCACCCTCCGGCCTCTAACAACTATGTAGTCAACTTCTTTGAAAGCTACTACTAGCTGCTTTTTATGAGGTATTTGTGCACTGTATGCACTGTAGAACTCTCTTACCCTGTTTGGAATATAAGGACCACAGGGTTTGGTGAAAATTTGGAACTTATGGTGTCTCAGGCACTCCATTATTTCTGGGTACCTTTCAATAACCACATCTATGGACAGATGATTTTCCTCAAGAATTGTCCTCATCCCCTCATCCTTTAATCTATTCATTGACTTGGGCGGAGGACCCTGTACTGGAGGTGCCAACACTATTGCCTGCTCTGGGACTGGAGGAGTAGAAGTGGTAGGCTGAGAATTCTTGATCCTAGATAGATCATTCAGCTTTTTGGATTGTAACTAAGCCCTTTGTGCCTCCATCTGGTCACCCTCACTTTCAGATGGGTTGGGGTCATTGGTATAAAAGCCATCACTACCGGAGCTTGCTTCTTATAACTCAGGGGCTTTGCCTTTGCCCTTGCCTTTTCCCCTAGTTGTGGAAAGTTTTGCAGCCTGGCCCCTGGATGCAGCTGCATCCTCATTGATTGTAAGCCCTTTTACTTTCCTTTGGCATGGCATCTTTCTCCCAGCAACTTTAGACCTAGCCATGTCTGCAATTATAGTGGGAAAAGTTATAAAGACTAAATCCAGTTTATGTAAACACAGTTTCAGAAAGACTCGCTGAATAAATCGGTGAATCGCTAAATCACTTCGGTGAGCTAAGTCGGGCTTTACGACAGGATTGGCTTAAAGAATTTAGCATGTTGGTGATGGAAAGGTATTTTCGGTGAGTCGCCGACCTCTTTCGATGAGCAGGGCTTTGTCCACCGAAAGATACAGTGCAACAAAGGTTCAGGAGTGCAGACAAAGGGCGATCAAGAAGTCTTTTGGCAAGTTGCCGAATGCTTTGGCGATCAAAGACTTTTCGCCGAAAGTGACAGAAACCAACAACACATATAGCATGAAATTAAAGGCGAGATAGGGTCATTAGGTGAGCCACAAAGTGGTTCGACGAGCTCGACACAGCTCGCCAAATGGCCCAACGTGCCTTCATGCAACCCACCTTCTCGAATTCAACCCCACAACCCCCAAAAAGAAAATTAAACTATGCACTAGTACAATTATGCTCAGACCCATAAAACTCGACCATTCTAAACACCCCGCACGCACAACCCCTTAAGATTTAACTCATTTTAACACGCAACAAAAAAGGAATTCAAACATCAAGATAAAATGGGCAAGATTTACGAATTAAACATGGCATTTAAACAATCTAAACCTATTAGAGAGGCCCAGCACACGACAACCAGATAATATCACTTGCATAAGAGTTCAAATATCAAAAATAAATGTGGGGTTAGGGAAAACCAACCTTTACTGCCGATTAAAACAAGACTGAAATGCTAGGCGGCAAAGTAATCTAATTCTGAGCATAAATAAATCAACTAAAATACTTATCAAATGCGGAAATATTGAAAATACTAAGTAGGTGTGATTTTGCGAAGATCGAGAGTGAGGGAAAATGAAAAAGGTTGAGAGTTTAAACCTGCGGCTTATAAAAACTTATCCAGATCTCACTCATTTGGCGACATTAGTCGAATTCGCCCATCTGCTCAGCGATCCACCGAGTGGTTACTTACCTCGCCAAGTTTTACAGGACCTTCAGTCAAAGTGAAGATTCAAATGGTGGTCTTCATCGGGGTCACCGACCTAGTTGGCGACTCTCCATATTGCTCCTGGTGCTCGCCGATTGTTACAAAATCTGATGTAAGATTTTCTTGCATCTAACGGTGGTCTAAGTCGGCCTCACCGAACTCCTCGGTGATTCACCGACTGGACTTATGCCCTCCAACCTGCACTTTTCACACACTTTTCACACTCGAACCTACAAAATCAAAACACCATTATTTCTAAGACAAAAATAAAGCATTTATGGCCTTAGGTTGCCCCCTAAGAAGCGCCATAGTTAACGTCGTGGCCCGACGCAAGTCCTTACTCACTCTCCATCATTGGGGTCGGCCCCAGTGTTACTAGGTAACCCCAATAGTTCATTTGAGTGGAGAGGAGGCACTGCATAATTCATGAGTGTCCTGATCAGCTGGATCGATCTAGAATGAGAGCCAATCATCTTATTCAACACTTCAATATTCTGTTTCATCTCCTCCAACACTCGATCTTGTTCAGCGATCTTTTGGAGAATGATTTGTAGTGTTTCCTCGACACGATTGTTCTCCCTATCTCTAGACTTTTTCTGCTCATGAGGGGGTATGTACCTCCCTTGACTTTTGCACTGGTCTTCCACCTCTGATATTTTGGTGGCCAAATTGTTCAGCTGAGTTACCATTGCGGTTAACTTGAAGTCCCTCCCGACTTCTTAATTCGTCACAGCCAATTTGCTACCATTTCCCTTAGCCATACTCAGTGTATTTGCCTACAACAACAACGCAAAGAAAAACAAAACTAAAAATAAAGTTAGTAAAATGCGACTAAGAAGAACAAAAAATTCTCAAATAACACCACTCCCCGACAGCGGCACCATTTTGATGTTTGTGTAATCAAGACACAACTTCTAATTGGAGTCTCTACGATCATACAATAGTAAAGTAACCCAACCAAGGGTTGGGGTCAAGTCCCAAGGGAGTGGGTTTGAGAATTAATAGAAAAATAAAATATAGTTCTAATTAGTCATAGCTATAGACATTATCGAATATAAACATACTAAATCTAAAGGGGGTGACATAAGTATCAATTACAAATGGGGGGTTTTGTGTTAATTAGCTACTACAAAAAGTGAAAATATATGAAAACTAGATAGAGAGACGGGATTCTTGGGAAGTGATAGGAATACAGAATAAAATAAATTGTCGTACATGCTTTTGATAGTAAATCATTGAGTATTTGTGACTAGGCTATACTATAGTGGGGGTAAATTAGCTCTCGAGCAACTTACCCCAAATCGACTCAGTTTCTCTTGAACACCGACTTTCCGCTTTAAGCACAGCCTCCACCTTAGCCCATTCACTCTCTCGAGCTGAATGTGTGGGAGAAGGACTAGGATTCACTCTCTCGAGTTGAACTCATATCGACCCAATACCACCGGCTATTAATATAGTAGTCTTAGTTTTACGACCTCTCTCTCGAGCAAGCTGAAAACACTAAGATTAAATCGTATTTGCAACTACAACTCCATGAAGTTCATACACAACTACTAAACGAAATCACATTTAAACAACAAATAAACCGTCAACAAGCAAGACCCAACAGATAATCTAACCCATATTCACAAAATCACACCCCAAGAATTGGGGTTTTAGCTAGACTTCTAAAAGAGATAAAAAGTTATACCAATATCAGTTTCCATCAACTGGGTATGAAGGATTAAGTTTTAAAACATGCCAAGAGTTAAGAATCTTTGAGACCCAAGTCCAATTTCTTGGAGTTGAAACCCTTTGAATCATCAAGGTCTTAGAACAAAGTCTCCAAAACCCTCTAAAACTTAAACTCTCTAAAAAACTGTAAAAAGTTCTAATAATAATAGTGATATGATAATAAGCTAGAAATTTAAACAAGAATTTATAATGTTTGAAAATATGTTGCAAAGGACCCTTCGGCAAAGTTAGTTGGGATCGTCGATACATTCAGCGATCCGCCATTTGGTTGATTTCATCACCTTCCTGCTTTAGCCTTTAGCCTCCTCGCATTTGGAATCATTTGGTGATATGGTACTGCTTCACGGAACTATTCGGCGACATGCCGACTGCTCCATTTCATCACCAACTTGACGTTTTCCTTCAGGACTCAGTGCACTGGAACAAAAGGCGATCTCCAGGCCGATCGGCGACTCGCCAACTGGGATCGGCGATCTTCTGGCCTTCATTTCTTCATTCTTTTCAGCCGCCTTGTTCCTTCTTGCCAAGTAGTGTCCATGCTTTGCCTCAAACTCCAAATACCTGAAACTTAAGGATTTTCATCAGATATTCAGATAAAATATGAATTTGAGGACACTAATTCTATCAAAATATAGCCTTAAGGGAGTCCAAATTGTGGACTCATCAGAGACACCAGCGGATCATGTTATAGCTCACATGATCTCTATGTCGGTTAAGGCTAATTCCCAACATTAATAATGAACTAAGGCTACTTCAAGAAGTATCACATATGAGTTCAAAGGTTTTAAAGGTTATTTTAGCTTGCATTGACCATGGTTTTATGACATCTATTTTCTAACTCTCTTATATCATGTTTTACCTTGGTCAATTGCATGTCATGAAATGAAATATCCCTTTTAGCATGATTTAAATGTTTTATGCATGGTTATCATACTTTGTACATTGTTTTCTACTAATGTATACTCTTGCCTACATTTCCCCAAATACAGGGTCCTACAGTTAGGGTCATCAATTTCGTGGCTAGAGGTTGACTTGAGATATTTCTGAGATTTGGTGAGTCCTCATGATTCAAGGGCAGTGTTTTATTGTTTCAATTTTTTTCATGTATTTCTCTTTTGGACATGATGTATGTGCTAGGCCCAATCTCATTCTATTGTATTAGATGGCTATGATGAGACAAGTGTTTTAGACTTCCGCTTTTCTTTTATAAAATGTTTTGTACTTGGACTATTGTTTTACTATTATTGTTCTATTTCTTATTTTATGAGAGCTAACTGGCTTGCATAGATTCCTTCGGGGTTCTATACGCGATATTACATCTAGGGGGTACCCCTAGGTCGTGAAAAATTGGTAATCAGAGGACAAGGTTTAGAGTAATCCTAGGATGTCTCATAAGCCACGTCTTGTAGAGTCTTGTTCATAAGTGTAAAGTGCTCCACATTTATGAATGAGAGGCTACAAGATGATTAGGAAACTCCACTTCCTTAATTACTCTTAAGTCGTGCGATAGAGTTTAACTCTAAGGTCTCTCTCCTAATCCTTATCATATGTTCTTTAGGATATGGCTACACGAAGAGCTTATACTAGAAGGAATGTGAGGGAGAATGCGGAACAATAAGCTCCTCCCCAAGCTCCTCAAGTTCCGATAGATCCTTTGGCCGAGCAAGTATCAAATACGGAGTGTAGGGCTACTTTTCAAGTTTTGGCTCAAGCCATGACGGCCCTAGCCAATAAGGAGGTAGTGGTTCTCATGAACCAAAAGGTGGGTACGGCGACTTTAAGAGTGAGGGACTTCACAAGGATGAATCCTCCGAAGTTTCATGGTTCTAAAGTTGAGGAAGATCCTCAAGAGTTTATTGATGAGGTCTATAAGGTTTTGATGATCATGGGAGTTACGCCGGTGGAAAATGTGGAGTTGGTCGCTTATCAACTAAAAGGTGTGGCTCATATATTGTATAACCAAAGAAAGGAAAGGAGGCTGGAAGATGCGGGTCCTCTTGATTGGGAGAAGTTTAAAGCTGCTTTTCTTGATAGGTTCTTTCCCCTTGAGATGAGGGATGCTAAGGTTCTTAAGTTCATTAACCTTTAACAAGGAATTATTAGTGTGAAAGAATATGCTCTAAAGTTTACATAATTGTCTAAGTATGCTCCAACCATGGTTGCCGATTCAAGGGCTAAGATGAGTAAGGTTGTTTCGGGTATGCCCAAAATGGTGGTTAAAGAGTGCCAAATGGCCATGCTCATTAATGACATGGACCTCTCTCATCTCATGTTTCATGCACAATAAATTGGCTCATTAATGACATGGACATCTCTCATCTCATGTTTCATGCACAACAAATTGAGGAGGAGAAACTTATGGAAAAGTCTAGAGAGGTAAAAAGGGCTAAAACCAGTGATGGAAATTTCTCACATGAAGGTCCGATGGACAAGGTCGTCCTACATTTCGATAAAGGTTTTTTGGTCAAGATTCCTCCAATGCTCCTCCTAAGTTCAAAAAAGATAAGGTGTCTAACTCTAAGCCTCAAGGAGGTAATGGTAGTGGATCTTCATTTCCTAGGTCTACTTGTACTAAGTGTGGAAGGAAGCATAAGGGTAAATGCCTAGCCGGCACGGATGGTGGCTTTGGTTGTGGTAAGAGTGGTCACAAAATGAGGTATTGATCGATGCCTACGGATAAAGGAAGAGAGAGAAAGCAAGTTACTACTAGTGGTGTGGGTTCCAATACTCCTAAGCAAAACCTCTTCTATGCACTTCAGACTCGCAGTGAACAAGAGGGTTTTCTTGATGTGGTTACCGGTATGTTGAAAGTTTTTCAACTTGATGTTTATGCTTTACTTGATCCCGGTGATACCTTGTCTTTTGTCACTCCATATGTCGCTATGAGGTTTTATGTTCTCCCAGATGTGTTGTTAGAACCTTTTTCTGCCTCTACTCCTGTTGGTGATTCTATTGTGGCTAAGAGAGTCTATAGAAAGTGTCCCGTTTCCTTGCCCATAGAGTTACTCTTGTTGACTTAGTAGAGCATGATAAGCTAGATTTTGATATTATCTAGGGTATGGATTGGCTGCACTCATGTTATACTTCTATTGATTGTAAAACTCTCTTAGTCAAGTTTCAGTTCCTGAATGAGCCTATCCTAGAGTGGAAGAGGGAAATTATATGCCTAAGAGTCAGTTTATTTCTTATCTTAAAGCTTGAAAGATGATTTCTAAGGGTTGCATTTACCATCTCGTCAGGATGAGGGATCTAGATTCTGAAACCCCTTCTCTCGAGTGAGTTGCCGTTTTAATGAGTTTCTGGAAGTGTTCCCAGATGATATACCCGGTATTCCTCCCAAGCAAAAAATAGACTTTGGTATTGACCTTCTCACAGATATGCAACCTATTTCTATTTCCTCCTTACCGAATGGCTCCGGTAGAACTTAAGGAGTTGAAAGAACAATCGAAAGATTTGTTGGATTAGGGTTTCATCCGATCGAGTATATCTCCATAGGGAGCTCCATTTTTTTTTGTGAGAAAGAAAGATGGTTCTCTTCGTATGTGTATTGATTATTGACAGTTGAAAAAAGTAACCATTAAGAATAAGTATCGTCTTCCAAGGATAGATGATTTATTCGACCAACTTCAAGGAGCAAGTTATTTCTCTAAGATTGATCTTCGACCGGGTTATCACCAATTGAGGGTGAAGGAATATAACATTCCGAAGATTACTTTTTGAACTCGGTATGGTCATTATGAATTTTTTGTAATGTTGTTTGGGTTAAGTAATGCTCCGGCGGCGTTTATGGAATTGATGAATAGGGTGCTTAGACAATAACTTGGCATGTTTGTGAATGTGTTCATTGATGATATTTTGATCTACTCAAGGAGTGAGGATGAGAATATTGATTATTTAAGGATCATGTTCCAATTTCTTAAGGACAAACAACTTTTTAAGAGGTTTAGCAAATGTGTATTTTTGTTTAGGTCCGTAGCTTTCCTTGGTCATATTGTTTCGAGTAAGTATATTGAGGTACATCCTAAGATGACAGATGTGGTCAAGAGTTGGCCTAGACCACTAACTCCTTCGGATATTTGAAGTTTCTTGGGTTTAGCCGGCTACTATAGAAGGTTTGTGGAGGGATTTTCTACAATTACCTCTCCTTTGACGGCTTTGACTCAAAAGAAAGCTAAGTTCATATGGTCCAAAGCGTGTGAGAAGAGTTTTCAAGAGTTTAAAGATAGAATTACTTCCGCTCTGGTATTGACCTTACCGAAAAGGACGGATGGTTTTGTGGTTTACTGTGATGCCTCGAGAGTTGGGCTAGGGTGCATGCTTATGTAAAATGAGAAAGTTATTGTTTATGCCTCAAGGCAACTTAAACTTCATGGGAATAATTATCCAACTCACAACCTTGAATTTGCGGCGGTCGTTTTTGCCTTAAAGATTTGGAGACACTTTTTGTATAGTGTTCATTTAGATGTGTTTACCCACCACAAGAGTGTCCAATATGTATTTAATCATAAATATCTAAATCTTCGCCAAAGAAGGTGGCTTGAGTTATGGAAGGATTATGACATGAATGTTCTTTATCACCCCGGTAGAGCTAATGTGGTAGCAGATGCTCTTAGTCGGTTATCTATGGGTAGTGTTTCTCATATTGAAAAAGAAAAGAAAGAGTTAGTTCGCGATGTTCATAGATTGGCCCGATTAGGTGTTTAATTGATGGAGTCCACAAAAGGTGGTATTATGATTCACAATGGTTCTGAATCGTTTTTTATGGTGGACGTGAAAGCGAAGAAAGGTCTTGATCTAATTTGGGTAGAATTGAAAGAGGCGATGCTTAAGAAATCCGTTGAGGCTTTTTCCCAAGGGGGAGATGGTGTACTTAGATACCAAGGTCATTTATGTGTTCCAAATGTGGATGACTTGAGGGAACATATTTTGAAAAAAGCCCATAGTTCGCGGTATTCCATTCACCTGGGAGCCACCAAGATATACCGTGATTTATGGGAGCTCTATTGGTGGAATGGGATGAAGAAGGATATTGCGGGATTAGTGGCTAAGTTTCAAAATTTCCAACAAGTGAAAGTTGAGCTTCACAAACCTGGAGGTTTGTCCCAAGATATTGATATTCCTACTTAGAAGTGGGAAGACTTGAACATGGACTTTATTGTTGGTTAGCCTCGCGCCCGGCGACAACATGACTCAATTTTGGTGATAGTAGACTGGATGACAAAATCAGCTCATTTCCTTCCCTTCAAGATTTCTTATTCGGTGGAGGATTATGCCAAGTTTTACTTGAGAGAAATGGTAAGGTTTCATGGAGTGCCTTTGTCCATTATTTCCGATCATGGTACCCAATTCACTTCACAGTTTTGGAAGTCATTCCAAAAGGGTCTTGGTACTCTTGTTAAGCTCAGCACGACCTTTCATCCCAAAATTGATTGGCAAGCAGAGCCTACTATCCAAACTTCGGAAGATATGTTGAGGGATTGTGTGATTGATTTTAAGGTTAATTGGGATGACCATTTGCCATTGATTGAGTTTCTTAAAACAATAGTTATCACTCGAGTATTGACATGGCTCCATTTGAGGCCTTCTATGGTAGGAGGTGTAGATCTCCTATAGGTTGGTTTGAGGTGGGTGAAATTGCCCTAATAGGTCCCGAATTGGTACAAGAGGCCATAGAGAAAGTTTGGCTTATAAGGGAAAAGTTGAAAAATGCTCAAAGTTGGCAAAAGTAATATGCCGATGTTAGAAGAAGGGATCTAGAGTTTGATGTTAATGATTGGGTTTACCTAAAAATCTCACCTATGAAGGGTGTAATGAGGTTTGGTAAGAAGGGGAAGCTTAGTCCTCGGTATGTAGGCCTATATCAGATTTTGAGGTGTGTTGGCAAGCACTACTAAAAAACTATTAAAATACGATGGAAGGAAAAGCGACGCCAATTGCAACACTGTCCGTCGCTTTTGACTAAAAATAAATTTTTTAAAATTATTTTTAAAAAAGTGACGGACATCATCTCTTAGTCCGTCGCTTTTTATTAAAAATAATTATTTATAAATTAAAAAAAAATACGCCATTCGTCATTTTTTATTAATTTTAATTGATTAATTATTTTTTAAAGAAGGGACGGACAACATCTCTTAGTCCATCGCTTTTCGGTCAAAATACTGGTCAAATACTTAATAAAAGCGACGAATAGTGTCTCTTAGTCCGTCGCTTTTTGGTCAAAATGTTGGTCAAATATTTTTTTAAAACCACGGACAAAGAGACGTTGTCCATCGCTTTTGTAAAAATATTTGAAGACCAGACGTGAAAATTCCCCATTTTTACATCTCTCTTCCTTCAATCTTCTCTTCCTTCTCTCTTTCTCTCTCTAAGACGCCGACGCTGATAAAGAGACGCCGACGCCGCCGCTGCCCCACCCCACTGCGTCGCTGCCGACCCTAACCCTACTCCACCGTCTCTCCATTGTCTACCTCTCTTTTAATTTAAGGTTAGGATTTCATGAAATTATTTTTAATTTTTTTAAATTTGAGTTAGATTTGATTTTGTTAATTAGTGTATTGAATTTGTTTTTTATTGATTGTTAGTTTGATTGATTGTTAGTTAGTTAGTGAATGATTTAGGGTTTTTGATTTTAGTTATGATTGATTGATTGTTAGTTAGTGAAGTGTTAATTTGAAGTTAGATGAATTGAAATTTGATAAATTGAAGTTAGATTTAGAACTTGAATTTGAAATTGGAATATAACTAATTAATTCTTGAGTTAGGATTTTATGTATAACTAATTTTAGAAATTGGATATATGATGAATTTAATTAAAACTTGAAGTAGTTGAACTTAATTAGAACTTGAATATAACTAATTATTCTTGGCATAAAATTTTATATATAACTAATTTTAGAGATTAATTATACGAACTTGAATTTAGAAATTGAACTTGAACTTAGAATTCGAATATAACTAATTTTTGGATTGGAAGTTTATATATAACTAAGTTTAGAAATTAGACATGAACTTGAATTTAGTTATTGAACTTGAACTTGAATATAATAACTAGCTAATTTTTTTATTTGAAGTTTATGTATAATTAATTTTAGAACTTTGATATGAACTTGAATTTAGAACTTGAACTTGAACGTAGAACTTGAATATAACTAATTCTTGATGACCTCAATTAATTAGAACTTAATAATTGAACTTTGAAATACTTATTACAATCTTATTGACCTTAATATATTTGAACTTAATTATAACTTTCAAATTAATTTATAATAACTTGAACTTAATTAGAAATATAATTAATTATTTAAAATCTTAAACTTAATTAAAATTTATGAATTAATTAAGCTTGAACTTTGTTGATCTTGAAATGTAGTATTTATGAACTAATTAATTAGGTATATAAGTAATAATAAATATAATTATTAAGTAATTATAAATTTATATTAACAATATAAATTAGTTTAATGTATTTAAATTAATATCAAATTTAATTTATAATTGAATATCTATATTTTTTTAGATGGATCATCATTTGTGGATGTATAATATGCATTATGAAATTGGTGGGGGTTGAAAGTTGAGTTTATTGATGGTGTTAGATGTTTTATTGAACATACAATGACACTGCATATTTTCAAGAATAATGGATTGGTTAGGTGTCCTTGTAGTGAATGTAGGTACTTAAATTTTTTTGAACCAGATACAGTTTTGGTTCATTTGTACCGTATTAGATTTAGGCCTAGATATTTTGTATTAGTTGATGATGGAGAAAGAGATTGATTGAATGGTTTTATAATTCGATGCATGTGGATGAATATAATATGCTTGCCTCACATGGACAAATTAGGGTTGTTGAGCATAATGATAGAGTTGAACATGACGATAGGGTTCATGAATTGATCAATGATGCTTTCGGGGTTCAAGATGGGATGGAACCCAAACAATATTTTGATGAAGCAAAACGCTTCTATGATCAATTAGACGAGTCTAGTCGTCCACTATGTGAAGGGAATCCACATTCTACCTTGTCAGTTGCGGTTAGATTAATGAATATTAAATCAGATTGGAATGTTCCTAATGCGGCTATGGACTCAATGGTTGATCGTTTAGGTGAACTAGTTAATCTGGAGTATGACATACCTAAGAATTTCTATCAGACAAAGCGTTTGGTTTCAAGGTTAGGATTGAGTTATGATAAAATTCATTGTTGTGTTAATGGTTGCATGTTGTTTTACAAAACTGATAGTGAATTAGAAAATTGTAAGTTTTATGGACATGCTCATTATAAGAGGACTTATGTTGGAAAGATGGTTCCAGTTAAGGCGATGCATTATCTACCCCTTATTCCTAGGTTAAAGAGGTTGTATGCATCGATGAGGTTTTCCCCATATATGAGATGGCATCGTGAATACAAAAGGTCGTCGGGTGTCTTGCTCATCCCTCTGATGGTGAAGCATGGAAACATTTTGATACTTTATATCCTCATTTTTCTAGTGAACCAAGAAATGATAGATTGGGATTGTGTGCAGATGGCTTCACACCATTCTCTAATGTTGCTTCGCCTTATTCTTGTTGGCCTATATTTCTTATTCTGTATAATCTTCCTCTTGAAATGTGCATGACAAGTCCCTACATCTTTCTAAATTGTGTTATTCCAGGTCCCCATAATCCAAAAAAATTGATTGATGTTTATCTACAACCATTGATAGATGAGCTCAAACATTTGTTGTTTGAAGGCGCTTTGACTTATGATAAATCGACTACACAAAATTTTGATATGTGTGCTTCTTTAATGTGGACTATTAATGATTTTTCTTCATACGGGATGTTGTCGGGTTGGATGACAGCTGGAAAGCTAGCATGTCTGTATTGCATGGAAAATAGTAAGGCATTCACTTTAAAGTATGGCAGAAAAATATTTGATTGTCATTGTCAGTTCTTGCCAATGGACCATGAGTTTAGAAAGATGAAAAATGCATTCAGGAGAAATAAGATTGAAAGTGACCCCCCACCTCCATTACCCACAGGGTATCAAATTTGGGAGAGAATTTCTCAATTACCTAAAGTTACAGAAGCTTCACCTTCTAGACTTCCTGGATATGGTGTTGAAAATAATTGGACCAAACAAAGCATATTTTGGGAGTTGTCTTATTGGAAGGACAACCTGATACAACATAATCTTGATGTGATGCACATAGAAAAAAATTATTTTGACAATTTGTTTAACAGAGTGATGGATGTTAAGGGTAAGACAAAAGACAATCCAAAAGCTAGAATGGACATAAAGGAATATTGTAGGAGAAAAAATTTATGGCTGCAGGAATTACAAAATGGTAAAATAGTTAAGCCCAAAGCCAACTTTTCATTCACATTAGATGAGAAACGTGAAATTTGTGAGTGGGTTAAGAATTTGAGGATTCCGGAGGGCTATGCTTTGAATTTAGGAAAGCGGTCATATATGAATGAAGGAAAATTGATGGGTATGAAAACTCATGATTGTCATGTGTTCCTGGAACCTTTAATTCCTATCGTTTTTAGCCATCTACCCGAAAGGATATGGAAACCAATCACAGAGATAAGTCCTTTTTTTAAAAGATTTGTGTTCTGGAAAGTTGTTGGGGAGTTGTTCATACAAGATGGAGGAAAATATTCATGTTATTTGTCACGCCCCGAGACTACCACCGAGACGCGGACACGGGACCTAGGACCAGAAATGATCCCAAGCTAACCCTGCTGGCATGATCATGAGCATACAAAAGATAATAAACTGATGCGGAAGCTAAATCATATTTAAAATGAAAAGATGGGGAATACCCATATACTCTAACTGAGAAATATGAAAACTGATGAGTTTAAA
This sequence comes from Solanum piurae, assembly GCA_029582685.1. NCBI lineage: Eukaryota > Viridiplantae > Streptophyta > Magnoliopsida > Solanales > Solanaceae > Solanum > Solanum piurae. The sequence goes on along the minus strand of JAJOOO010016598.1, from coordinate 941 downwards.
ACAAGGAAGATATTAACTCAATACTAAGTTGAATCTATCTATGTCTGAAAATAGCCTCTAAACTGACTAGAAATGTTGGGACATGCCCCAACTAAGTCTAGCAAAACTGAAACTAAAGGACTAAAAATAATATTGAAAATAAACTCATGACTATTGTCCTCGGAGAATGAGGACTCACCACTGATTCTGCTGAACTGGAGATCGCGAACCGATCTAGGCGTGATCTGGATGCTGAGAACCTATACCTACATCACGAGAAGATGTAGCGCACAGTATGCGTCAGTACTTTAAAAGTACTGAGCATGAAGGATAGAGTAAACTTGAAATAACATATAACTGAACAAAGCAATGAAGCAATGATATAATCTGAACATGATATAAATATTGAATACTGAACTAACTGGATGCAATGACCAAATTTATAACATGCTGAGACTGAAAACTGACTGAACTGTAAATGAGGTCAATGCAATAGAATCTGACTGAACTGTGGGAGCTACTAATAACCGATAATAAAACCACATGAGCTAAATGTGGAGTCCGATGTGTACCCTCCATCGAGAGGACCCAATATACCCTGTTAGAGGTATAAAGGCATGCTGGCGTGATCACTGAAATGATGCCCATAGAGGGGACATAAACCTACGTGGCTAGTAGTTCTGGGACTATTTGGGTACGCTGAACCCTAGTCCAACTCAGTATTATGCTACTCCCAATGGATTAAGTAATTAACGCATTATGACTGAATTTATGTAAGTTACTGGATAGCTCAAACTGAACATACAAACTAAGAATGCAACAATTAAACTGATATTGATGCATTAATAACTGAGGCATGTATAACTGAATAACTGAAATATCTGACCTAGCATGTGTAATTCAAGAACTAAAGAAATACATAGCTAGGGTTTTGGAATTCATGCAATAAACTGAATATTAAC
>JAJOOO010016597.1:0-37178 GCA_029582685.1 Solanum piurae | reverse complement strand
AACCCTAATAAATTCGTTCAAATGTAACCCAATCTTTCCTTAAAACCTCAAGTGAAAAATGACTTCCTTCTATTCTACGCTCATCTTATATAACTTGTTGCAACCAAACCTTGCACGTTTTCATGACTTTTACACCTTAAAAAGTCATCAAAACACTATTAAAAAAATTCAATAACATTATTTTACAAGATAACCATGTTTTACATAAATTTCTTGGATTAGAAATCATTAAAACCCTAATAAATTCGTTCAAATGTAACCCAATCTTTCCTTAAAACCTCAAGTGAAAAATGACTTCCTTCTATTCTACGCTCATCTTATATAACTTGTTGCAACCAAACCTTGCACGTTTTCATGACTTTTACACCTTAAAAAGTCATCAAAACACTATTAAAAAAATTCAATAACATTATTTTACAAGATAACCATGTTTTACATAAATTTCTTGGATTAGAAATCATTAAAACCCTAATAAATTCGTTCAAATGTAACCCAATCTTTCCTTAAAACCTCAAGTGAAAAATGACTTCCTTCTATTCTACGCTCATCTTATATAACTTGTTGCAACCAAACCTTGCACGTTTTCATGACTTTTACACCTTAAAAAGTCATCAAAACACTATTAAAAAAATTCAATAACATTATTTTACAAGATAACCATGTTTTACATAAATTTCTTGGATTAGAAATCATTAAAACCTAAATTATAGGAACTTAAAAGGAGAAAAAAAATATATCACAAAAGTATCACAAAATTAGAGTTAAAAAATGACAACATAAAAGAAGAAAACAACATGAAATATAATTAAACAAATAATACTAACTTATAAACTCACATCGCTATCGCTTGAGCATCCCGTGAATCCATAATCTCTAAAATAAATCTCACTTCAAAGAGGAAAAAAAAATGAATATAGAATACTGAGAAGAGATAGAGGGGGAAATTGAGATAACAATGAAGAAATAGGAGGAAATGAGAGTGAAGTTAATTTATAGAGAAGTTAATAACATACAAATCCCAAATGCAAGAGACAACACAAATAAGCAAATAATTAAGTTGACTTGAAATTAATGATAGATAATAGAAAAGATTAAGATTAATATTTTCATTAAATATTAAATAACTTTCTTTATTAATCAATTAATTCAAATTACACTTTTTTCCTTTATGAAGTTTCATTTTATACTCTTTGTATAGTGTAAATTTGTTTTTGTTTTTTTTGCTTCTAATGCCTTTAATTCCAAAATTCATTGGAGAATTTTTATCAATTAAAAAATCTTACTTTTTTTTCGGTAGGAAAGGATATATATATTAAACTTTAAGTAGCGGATACAGTCGGGATATTATAATTCCCTAATTTAGCTAGGTTAATACGAGAGTACAAAATATTACAAAGTTACTATTAGTACTAGTAGTTCTTGCTTCATTAGCCAAGTGATGTGCCACCTTGTTGCCATCTCTGAAGTTATGGTTAATAGGGGGGTTGTGCAATTTCTTCAGCCAGTACCTGCAGGAGGAGAGGAGAGAGTCATACAGTGAGTTTGAATTATCAGTTAGAAGAGTAATTACATAAGTAGAGTCAGTTTCGATTTCCGGTGGAACAAATTTGTGATGATAGGCTAACGCAATGCCTCTAAGCAGTGCCAATAGTTCCATTGAAGTGGCGTTGAAACCTTGATGTTGTTGGCAGAATCCCATCTTTCAATTACCATATTCATCACGGAAGACACCTCTAAACCACTCACCAGTGTTGGTGCAGAGAAGGAGCCATCAAAATTAAGCTTATAGAGGCCGTGGGGAGGGGGTTTCCATTGAACGTGAATAGTGATCTTATCCGAAGGGGTAGAGTAGAGGGATTTTCCAGTAAAAGCTTATTCTAAGGTGCGACCAATAACCATGGGGATAGAGATCGAGCTGTTGGTGTTATGAAAAATATTTTTATTACGATTTAGCCAGATATGCCTTATGGCAAAAGGGAAAAAGATTTCCCAATTAATAAGCAATTGGAAAATGTATGGTTGAGGTCTTTAAAGGTCAGTAGCCAGTTGACATGGTTCCAGAAGTTTTGAGCAATAATGCAGTCGACGAAAATATGCTCGGAGGTTTCAGGATTGGCATTACAGATTTTACAAATGTTCGTGGGAAGGATTTGAAGTATTTGAATGTAGTAACCTGACGGGATTCGGTCATCATAGCACATCCAGAAGAAAAACTTGATCCTAGAAAGAGTATTGAGTTTCCAAAAGGGTTTCGATAATTTGGTAGACTGAGGTGATAGAGAAATTATCGGTACTAGCGAGAGGCCAGATGAGAGTGTCTCGAGAAAGAGTAGGAAAAGTCGGGATAGGGTGCATGTCTTGAAGGGTAAAGGGTGAATGTTGTTACTTTGTTGAGTATTACAGGTGTTAGAGAGGGGGGGGGGGGGTTAATGGAGATTTTACAACTAGGTAAAAAAATTTGGCAGGACAAGTGGGGTCGAGTTATTCGGTGAGAGAATACTAGAAGGACTTTTGTCTAGATAGGGAGTAGTCCTTGATGAGGAAGTGTGGCATGGAGACACGTCATCTATATTTGTTGGTTGATTGGAGCGAGGGGGCGGGAAAACTATCCGGAACAATGGAGAGGAATATGCAGGTGGATGATCGATATTTTGATCAATGGATGAGGGATCATTACTAGTAGAGGCGAGACTTTGAATTGGTTGGAAAGTTTGCAAATAACCTTGGTACTAGAATTTGAAGGTGTGTTGCTAGTAGAAGTTTCCTGCTTTTTATGATTAATTCTATTGTGAACTGTATAGGTAGAGTGAAGATTAGTAGAAAACTTACCTACCGTCACTATTCTCGAGTGTGGTAGTTTATTCCTCCCCCAATTGGGCATCGAAAGGTGATCTTTCTTTGGAAAGGTAACCGTGTGCCACTCTTCTGATTGTGATTGAGTTGTTGTAGGCGTGTGGAGCATAGGTTGATCATCAGGGGTGAAGCTACATTGTAGCATGGTGTGCCCGATTCTGTCACAAGCCTGGCATATGAGGCTTAGTCCTTCTTACCAAATTTCTTGTGTGTGGTTTCCGATTTTGAATGAAGATTTTAGGGGATTGGATAGAGGAACTTCTACAGATAGATGGACATATTGCCCTCTGATTGTTGTGCTTATGCAAATATCAATTTTAGTAACTTTTCTATGTTGTTTCCGATTTTCCTTAGGATAGTGTCATCGTAGTATTCAGTTGGGAAGTTTGGTAAACGAATCCAAATAGCTATGGATTTACGACACTCTTGATACTTAAAACATAGGATATTTGTAAGTTCTTCAAAGCATTTTATTAGATTTGATGTGGTTTGTAGTTTTTTTTTTTTTTGAAGGAAAACAAGTTTTGGTGTCTAAGTGTGTGAAGTTAGATGTTACAGTAACTTGTTGGCCATCTACGAGTCATTCTACGAGTTGTGGTCTGAACAAAGAATTGTGGGTGGTCTTAAGAAAAAATTTAAGAGCAGTGAAAAAAAGGCCTGTGTTTTACGAAGAGCTGGGTTTTTGGGGTGAATTGAAGAGTCGCCACCTAACGAATTAAGGCACGTTAGGGCACCTATCTAACCTAGTTAAATCTAACTAAAGTCAACGAATCAGAGATCAGGGTAAGGGTTCAAATTACCTCGAGGAGAAGGTGTTAGACATCCCTCGAGGTCCACAAATGTGGATCCCGGCCATATCTCATGCAATTTACGTGGGGGTTACAAGTAGCAAGTATGGTCACGTCATTTATTATTTAGTTATTTAATATAAATATGCTTGTAGGTGATAATTAACATTAAACAATTAAAGTCATTTCATTTATTTATTTAATTAATTAAGCATAGAAGACTAGGTGATGACATAATATTAAACAATTAAGGGCACTTTAGTTATTTTAATTAATTAGTTAATCATGCAAAACTAAGTGATAATATAATAACAAATAAATATTAAACAATTAATAAAGAGATAAGTGAGGGGACAAAAATTGCACAAGTATAGAAACAAATAATTTTTATATTTTATTTAAGTTACCCCAAACAATTATGATTTAACAAATAAAGGGACAAAAAGGAAAGGGAGACTCTGAAGGACTTTACGAATCAACACTCAACTTTTATATTTGATCAGCTTCCGTGTAGGGACAGACAAAACCAATAGTTGTCACTAAGACCGAGTCAATGTCATCATCTTCGTAGGGCCTAAACTACTCCTACCCCTCCACCACATGCTTTTCATCCTAAAAGGTGCTTATCGTCCCGACTTAATGTCCAAGAGGCATTGGACTACTAATAAGGAGGTTTTAGACTAAAAAAAATTTAAAGGTTTCTAATAGGCCCACCTAAACACCAAGTCAAACAAATTAAACGAGCACTTAGTACATAAAGCTCATATTGGCCTCTAAATTTTATTAAACATTCTTTCAAACACACATAATTGTGAAAAGGTCTCATGCTAAGTGTGTGAGCATACAAATGGTCATTAACAATATAATTATTTAGTAAAGAAGGGGCAAAAAAGCTTTTTTAGACTGATTTTTAATAGGTGGCGGAAAATTATTGCAGAATGCAGATTTTAGTTATCAACTAATTTTAAAAGGACGGAAATTTATGACATAACATATTTTATTTATTGATTTTGAAATATAGCAGAAAAGTGATCACACATGCAGAAATATTTTAAAACAGTAGCAAATTTCATTATTAATACAAAAATTTATTTCAAGCAACAATCAGTTTATTAGATGCAGAAAATAATAAGTAGCTGATTTTAATTAAGATAAACACATAGCAAATGCAGAAAATTACTTTTTAAAACAGTAGCAGATTTTATCAAGGACATATTTTAAGATTAAAACATGCTGTAGCAGATTTGTTAAATTTATGTTATGTAGCAAAAATAGTAATATTGCAGTATTTAACAGTGGCAGAGAGATTATAGATGCATAAATTAATTAGTAGCCAATTTTAAATGGCAAAACAGCATGCAGAATGGCAATTAGTTGAATTTTAGTGGCAGAGCAATTACACTAAATGCAAAATTTAATTATCTTGTGCAGATTCAACAGAGTAGAGTATTTAAAAAGTATTAGCATGCTGGACAGATTTATTTCAGTTACTTAAGATGCTGAAAATTATTAGAGAAATGATTTTAACAAGCCAATTTGATCTTATCAATTAAGTCCTATAAACATGATATCTAAGTGCACATGCTAAAATTATTGTCAAACCTATAGGCATGGTTTCTAAATGATTAGCCCGCTGCAATTTTATTAGCAATTTAAGATTAAGCAGGATGAGTTGCATTTCATTTTTCTTTTGTTAGTTTATCAGTCAGGGTCAAATCCTTCTCCCTAAAAATTCCTTATTTTCTTTCCTCGGCGATTTTGATTAATAAACTGACAAGCTTAAGTTATTTAAACATGCCAGAATTAAAAAAAAAAAATTAACCTTGACTCTATTAATTAATCCTATGAGCATGATATCTATGTTATTTCTAATATGAGACAAATCATTATACATAATTTATTTATTTTTTCATTTTTTATATCTCATATGATAGTTATAGCACTACTACACAGGGCAACTAGAAAAGCACGTAAAAGACATCCACTTTAAAATCATTCACATTGTGCTAAAAATTTCAATACAGAGAATTATTAATTTATGTTAATACTTGATTAATTAGCAATTAGAGTAGATGACCAACATAGAACAAACGTGCATTTTAGACAACATTTAAAAGTGATAAACTATCGGCAAGATCATTTTTTATTTTTTTATTTTATTCTAATTAGACTTGGAGTGAGGAATGAACAAGTGATTAAATCACACTCCTATATGCATGCTTTCTAACAACAAGTAGGCTACGATAATGTAACAAGTAGCACGTAAGCCCCCTCCCCTTTAGACGATCCCCCAAATTATATCATATAAATAGAGTTAGAGTTTACAAATTATTACAAAATAAAAATAAAAATAGAGATTAAATAATACAGAAGTTAAACAAAATCAATTATGTCTATCGCTTCTCTCCCATGGCAACTCTTCAACATCTTGAACCTTTAAATTCAAAACCTTGCTAAAATAAAAAGGGAGATACCCAACAAATACAATATAGGAAGACAGCAAGATAATAATACTAATTATCAACCAACACACGTGACCTAATTATTTCATACTTACGAGCAGGAAACAGACACACAAACATATTCCAACTAATCACGAAAGTATAAAGTCAAGCATAGAACAAAGGGTAGGAGGACTGACCTGAATGCTTTCTTTATTTATTCATATTTCAAACCCATAATGTTCATAATAGATGATGCGATACGGAATTTAAACTAATGAAGGGGAGATAACCGATAATGCAGAATATAGTTATCAGCAATGCAGACGAACTTAATCCGATACAAGACCCGAACACAGCAAGACCGAGCAAAGAACTTCTTAGAATGTTCACCGGATTTTATTTTTTAGAGCAGAGAGTATTATTTTTTAGTATTTTTTCTTATGTGAGCAAAAGTCAGTCCTAAATAATGAAAGAATGGGTCCTTCTTATAGCCACTAAACGAACAAATAAGGAAAAACATTTAATTAATTAAAAATTGGTTTTCCTTATTGGAAAGGAACCGAACGGTCAAATTGTTATAATTTATTTTTTTACGAAAAATAAATCAGTACCAAACTAAATCCCTAACTAAGGTAAGGTGATACAACCACATAAGGTAAAAACCTATCCAACGGTCAAATGACACTAATTTAAGGAGAGCCAAAAATTATGCACCAATCAGAATATTCACTCATTCATGGGCTACTATAAATGTGACAAGTAAGAATCAGTAGTCAAGACAAATATTAAGGGGAGGAGGGATCAATTATAAAATTATTTTCCAAAAATAAGAGAGTAAAATCAGTCTAATATTTACCGAATATAAATAAGTAATGAGAACTAGTATAAAATTCTAATTATGGCATGAGATCAATTAATAGCAGTCACTAGTATAAAATTAAGTAGGCAAAGATAAAATCTAAAGGAAAGAATAATTTTCAACTCAATTCAAGCATTTATATATAGCAACATAATCAACCCGATTTACCAAATTTCTTACAAAATTACAATCAAATCAACAAGTACCACAATATCGATTATAGGCAATTAGATAGTATTAAGGAGCTTAATAGGAAACTCTTTGGTGAAGGTCGATAAATATTTTGGTCAAACAGGAAAGCCAAATCATATTAGCAGGAGCCACAACTTTATCAATATCGGCATACCAACATCCAATTACAGAGATTAAAATATATTCGAACATATAGCAAAGTGATGAAATTCTGGGCGGAAACTTAGACTATAAGGATATGTTGATATGCCAGACATGGACAAACCTAAGAATTTTAATAAATCACAGAGAAAACATGCTTAAATAACATTTCAGCAGCCATCAAATCTGACAAAGTGCAAGCAAGCAACAATCTATCATAAGTTCACTAGTTCATTGAGAATTCGAATGATAAATTGGACAAGAGAATAACCTGGACGGATATGTTGAGATCCGTCTTTTAACAAGCCAAAATTGTAACTATCAAGTTGACCCAAATCTTGACCAGAATCCTTGGTCGAAACTTGTTGTCTCCGTTGTTGTTGATGATACAACTCATCGGAGAGAAGAGGGAAGCGAGCGGCTTGGAGCTTTCGCGAGTGGAACTCGCTGGTCACTGGTATGCGGCGTTCTCCCCTCCACTACACTGCCTCGCCGGGGCTACTGTCGCTGGTGGCTTGGAGCAGCGCGCCTGAAATTGGCCACTGCTCAGTTGCTCACCCTGCTGCTGGCGTTCGCTGCTATTCAGTGGCCTCACAGGTCGGAGCTGATGCACGTGCTCGCCTGGGTGCTGCTCGAGTTCACCGGAGAAGAGGAGGGGAGGAAGTGGAAGAAAGGGGCGACGGAAAAAAAAGGGAAAGGAAGACGAGAAGAGAGAGAACTCACCGGCGATGGGGTCGACTGGTGGCTCGCCTGTTTCTTCGCCGGTTGCTGCCGTTCTTGGCGACCGGTGCTCGGGCAGTGCCATGAATGTTGCGGTGCTAAGGAGACTGGAAGAGAGTGAATGAGAATTAGGGCTTGGAGTCTTTAGTTTTAAAATAGGAAATAATAGGATTCGATCTCAACCATAGGATTAGAATTAGATAAGCGGCTAGGATTTGATCTAGGGTTTAATTTAAAGATGGACGGACAAGATTAAAATGAATGGGTCTTGAGAGCTGAATTGGAATGGACAAAATTGAAATAAGAATTGGCTAGAATTGAAATGAGAGGTGACTATAATTGAAATAAAATTGGAATTAAAGAGGATGTAATAGAATGGGCTGAAATTTAAATGATTTTGAGGAAATTTAAAGAAATGCTATCCAATTAAAATACTAAAAAATATTATAATTAAAATTACTTAAATTTTTAAAACATTTGAATTATTTTGAGTTTTACTGATAATTTTAAAATATTTTAATAGTATTTACAATAATTTTTATAAAGCATGCATACTAAATATATAATTTTTAGACTAAATCGATTAAAATTTTAAACTCGACATATTTTAAGAAATACGTATTTAATCGAATAGCATTCCCAAAAAGGGTTAAAGGTTGGTCAGAATTGGGTGTCAACAAACATGACATACCATAAAAATTTGTACGAGTCGTAAACAGTTTTTCGTGGTTGAGATTCATAGAGTTTAAAAATATGCTAAGTTTTACGACTGATAGCACGATCCGTAGAATTTTCCACGGGCCGTAACTCTTATTTGTGGAAAGAGTTTTGAGACTGAGCAATTTCTTCCATCTACGAGAGCTTTCCACGATCAGTAAATGAGACTACGATCTATAGTTTGGGTGGTAAAAGTTTCCGAACCGAGGAATAAGAAGTAAACAACTCGTTACATTATTCTTGAACTTTTTTGGAGATTTATTACACAACGATCTTAGATTTTAACATTGAATTGTCATTCAAGATTTTGGGTTTTCAATATTCAGATTGTAAGTGCATGATTTCTTTTAATCTAATTATTATTGTTTGTGATCATATAATTATGAGTAGCTAAATCCAGTTGTGGGAACCACTAAGAATTAACAATGTAAACCTAATGCATAGTACTACTTGAACGGTGTGCATGTATGTATTGTTTTTCCCTTTACTCTGATTGATTTTTTAGCGGTTGCATACGCTAGGACTCGTCTTATTCATACTTTACGGACCAAGAAGGTAATGAATGAGAAAAGAAATTACACATTAGATTTTTAGCTATCAACCATCTTCTAATTGCTTGACCTTTTCTGGGAATAACTAATTTGGGATCAAGGTAAAGGGTTAGTAAAGCATACACCCCTAGACGGACCAAGTTACATGATGATATTCACTTATTTAGGGGACCAACCACTGAGTTGAACTTAACTTACTGATCTTGCATGTTACACACTAGAAAAGGATTATGAATGCCAGGTCTTACTTATGAATTCACGGGGATCACAAAACCCTAGTATCATTTTCCATTGATTCAAACACGTTAAATTGTTACTTTGATACTTGCTATAATTTTGAAAATTAATTTCTAAACAAACCCCACATTTTTTTTGAAATAATACAATTAAGAGCCTGAATGATAGCAATTGAACTAAGTTTGAGTCGTATTTCTCATTAGATTGATCCTAAACTTTGTTAGGTTATTTATTTGGACAATGACCACTTTATACTTCTTTTGGGAGGTGTAATTTTGGTGTATTCACAACCTTTTCTGGTGCATCTTGGACTATGCTCCATATTCACATACCAGATCCCACATTCCTTGAGAAGGATCACGTTGACCTGCGTGTGCATGGAGCATGTCCTGCACTCACGATAAAGGAGCTTTATGTTGATGCTTGTGCGTGGACATCATTCCATGATAACTTAGTTCTGACATTGAGATCCTCTTCAGAGTCGACACGCCCCCTTGTAACTTTTTCTAGCTGGGATAAGAAGTGACTGGATATTGTGGTTATGTTTACGATTCGAGGATGTTATTTCTAGTTTGAGGTTGATGTTTACGGTTTGAGTATGTTATTTCTAGGTTTGAGGCTGATGCTTTACGGTTCGAGGCCGGTACCGCTATTTAGAGGGCATTACTTAGGGTTCGATGCCCCTTGTACACTTCTTGGATCTGGACTTGTGGAACTTCACTCTTGTAGTGTTAGCTGTTCTATGTACATGTCAGGCTCATTGGGGTCCATTTGGGTTTTAATTAAACTTGGACACGAGTGTACCTTCTAGGCTTATGGGTCAAGTAATGTTTAGTTTAGTTGTACTTAGATTTACTTTCGGTATTCTCGTGTGCTTTCTTTCCTATCCATTTGGACCTCTATTTGAATCTAGATTCCATTTTTTTCATATTGTTTATACCGTTCATGCTCAATCAACCTTTGATTCCTTCTAAGTACCTTTGTGTTGGTACTCATTTTACACTCTGCATCTGTTTTGTGATGAATGTCCTAGTACTAGTTATCAGTGGTGATTGTTTGTGCCATCTTTTGTTGGTTTTGGGGATCAGAGACGAGGGTGAGCACTTGGCTTCCTAGATCAACCTGCCTCCTTTTGCATAAATGTTTATCTAGTCTTTTTACTTTGAGACAACTTGTTGTGGTCCACGTTTGGGACTTGTATTTTCATATGAAACAACTCTATACTCATGACAGCCAGATTCTTGGAGGGATATCATTGTACATAGATTTTGGTTTCCCCACATCTTTTTCATTTATTAAGTTGTTATTTTCTTAGTTCTACCCTTGTACTCATTACTTATCATTCTAGGTACGAGTTGTCTTAACTAATGGTATGTTATAGTAGGGGCCATCATTGACTCGAGGAGTCAGGTCATGAAAAGTTGGTATTGGAGCCCTAGGTTCACCGATCTCACTTGTATAGATCTAATAACTAATAGAGTCCTACAAATTGATGTGGTGATGTTTGTATCCTATATTTGGGAGACTATAAGGTGTCTCTAGAAATTTATCTCTTTTGTATCACGTTCGTGAAGCATGTGTGTTATTGGTTTCTTGAAATCTCACCTGCTTAAGTTTTTTCATAGGAGGGCTCATATGCTCCATGTAGCGGCTCAGGGTCGGGGTCGACCTCCCCTTCATGATAGGGGTGAAACACCACCCCAAAATAGAGAGCATGGTTTGGAGCCAACATCAGACCATTCAACAGCTCGGGTTCCAGATTACCCGGTAGGGTCATGCCAGCCCAGTCGCCACTCGGACCAACTGTGTCTTAAGAATTTCAGGCAGCCATTACTCAGCTTCTTATGATACTTGGATGCATGCAACAGGCTCCAACTGTAGTGGCAACACCAACATTGACACTAGCATTAGTTAAGCAGGGTAAGCCTATAGTAGAGGCACCTCAGACCTAGGTACCACCTAAGGGTGCCCAGTCCATGATTGCGGCTAGAGCTATGTACCTAAAGGAGTAGAAGATGTTTGGGATGTTTCTTGGACTTTTTAGGCCGCATTACATTTTTAAGAGGGTGACTGGTATACAACTAGAGTGAGGTTGGATCTAGTAAGAGTCATGACTCCTATTCTTATGCTTCAAGAAGTGACGACCATTCTTCTGGTAGTCGATCATCTCTGTGTTGCTTTGAGTGTAGAAAACTTGACCACTAGTATAGATATTTTCCCATGTATAGGCGGATTTCTCCGACTCCACATGCAACTCCACCTGCTGTACCAACACACCAACATCACCTCCAGCTAGGGATTGAGGTCTGGTAAGGACCGTTGCGTAGGAAATCAGGGTATCTAGGGTAGTCCCTGGGGAGGCAGGTTAGGTGGTACGACAAGAGGCTTATTTAGAGGCGAAAATGGTTATTCTATGCAGCTCTGCCGAGGGCAGAGGCTGAGGCTGAGGTTGATGAGTCTGAGATTTTGACTCATTTTGGGCTTTGTTTTCGTAGTTTTATTTTCCTCAATGGCTAATTTATGCTCTGAACTTATGTTAAAATGTTGATTTATAGAAAAGTAGGCAAAGGAGCAAGGAAAGGACATTACCGGGTAAAAAGGAGCGAAAATGATGAAAAAGGCTGAAGATAGCAAAACCCGAGAATCACCAAATCCGCTCGGTGAATTACCGAGTGGAACTTCAACTCTCTTAAAGTTCCAGACTGCCAACCATGGGGAGAAGCCAAGTTGGCGATGGATCTGGACCTTCGGCGAACCGCCGAACGGATCAGCGACACAAACTTGTATCGCTCAAAGTAACAGAACCTTGAGGTTAGAAAGCCAAGGCAAACCGGTGATGGAATGGAACCATTGGCACATCTCCGACTTGGTCGGCGATGCTCGATTAACCTCACCTAGTGGTCCTGAAGACCGAAATTTGAGAAAGTATAAATTGAATTTTAAAAAGCAGATAAAGGACTCCAGAAATTACCTGAGTAATTTATCCATTGTAGAACTTTGAGCATTCATTTGGAGACTTGGTTTTGCTTAGTTTTAGGAGTTTTCTAGTAGAATTTGAAGTGGGTTTTCAAATTTAAGCATTTTGGACCATTGTAAAGGCTTGGATTGCAATACCTAGATTATGGAGATTTTATTATTATGCTTGTCGAGGTTCGAGAGAACTCGCTTGAAATGTAATAGTTGTTCGAGAGAAAGCTATTGCATCTATAGTCTAGCCTAGCCACTGAGATTTAGCAGATTGTTAGTAAACTTCAATTACCCATATAGTGAAATTAGCTTATAATCGATTACATCTCTAAGAATCTCTATCTACAGGTTTACTCTCCCTTTATTGTAACTGTTGTAGTTGATAATTGACACTTTTAAATCCCCCATCTAACATTTTTTGTTACCCCTTAATTTTCTTCGCTTTAATTAGATAAAGTTTACTTCTATAATCACTTCGACCACAAGCTTTTAATTGAATTTCATACTATACTGCTCCCTGTGGGTTGACCCTAACTCTTTGTTGGGTTTTATACTAGATTACGATCGCTTACACCTTGTATCAGATGAGGTTTAGTTGAGCATTTATAAAAAATGGTGCCACTGCCGGGGAATGGTGTTAATGAATTCTCTTGTTGAAATCTGTTTTTCATCTTCTTGCATTGTCGTTGAACCTATTTACCTTTTGTGTGTTGTTTGTTGCCTTTTACGAAGTGACGAAATGAGTGTCAATGGAAGCAATGCCAACTAGCTAGGCCACAATGATGACATTGGCAACTTTAATGATGTAAATAAAGACAATGTTAATGACATACATTTGGGTGGTGTAGGTGCTATCCGGTTGCCTCCGGTTGTGGGAAATGAGGTGTTCCATGTGACAAGCACGATGTTGCATCTTTTGAAAATGAAAGGGTTATTTGGAAGCTTGGCTCATGAGGATCCCCATGACCATATTAGGATTTTTTTGGATGTCTGTGGTCCCTTCTCGTTAATGAACATGTCCCAAGAGTCAGTTCGACTCAAGTTATTCCCTTTCTCATTGATGGGAGAGGCTACCAAGTGGTCAGGCTACTAGGGACTCAATCAGAACTTGGGATTAACTTACTGAGGCGTTCTTCGTCACATTCTTTCCTCCCTCGAAGATGATGTCATTAAGGGACAATATCCAAGGCTTTAAACACTTGGATAGTGAGCCTATTCATGAAACTTGGCTACGTTTCCAGAAGCAAGAGCTCTAATATCCAACTTATTGTCTTCCCAACAATGTCTTGTGATAAGAGATAACGCTATCAAAGATGCTTCATCCAATACTAAGCATCAACGATCGTTCAATAGTAATATATCCCAACTAGTAAGTTGGGGTCGAGTCCCAAGGGAGCAGTTTGTAATCGAGAATCAATAGAAAAGCATAAATATGCTCAAGCCAATCATAGATAAAAAACATTTACGAAGAAAAACATGGTAAATTAAAGGTTGACACGAGTATCAAGTATCAAAGGGGGGAGGGGGTTTCTAGTCAAATAGCAACTAAAACTAGAAAATAATATGAAAATACGAATATAGAGACTGGATTCTTGGAATGTGATAGGATTATGGGCTAAGGTAAACAACTGAGTAATTGCAATTAATAGTAAACCGCTGCAAATTAGTGAATAAGATAGACTTTAATGGGGGTAAACTTTCTCTCGAACAATTTCACGCGAATCAAATTGGTTTCTCTCGAATACCAATAAGCCGCAATGAAGCACAACCTTCGCTTTAGTCCATTCACTCTCTCAAGATGAATGTGTGGAAAAGGGTTTAGGGTTCACTCTCTCGATCTGAACCCATGACAACCCAATACCCACAGACCATCGATTCAGTAATTTTGGTTGTACAACCTCTATCTCGAGCAAGCCAAAAACACAAAGTTAAGATTGTATTTGCAACTACAACCCATTAAATTCAACCACAATTACTGAACAAAATCACTTTTAAACAGCAAATAAACTATCAATTAGCAATGCCCAGCTGTTAATTCAACCTATAATCACATAATCACATCCCAAGAATTGGAGTTTTAGCTAGACATAGTAAAAAGATAGAAATCGATACCGAAATGTGTTTCCATCAACTGGGTACGATTAATATTGTCTTTACAAATGTCTAAGGTGAAGAATCTTTAACACCCACTTCCAATTTCTTAGAAATGGAAATCTTCAAATTTTCAAAGCTAAGGAAAAAATGTCTCCCAAAAAAAGTTCTAAAACTAAATAATAAACTTGATATTCTAAAATTGCATCCATGACTAAAAATTCAAACAAGTATTTATAGTTGTCAAAAAATATGCTGCGAAGGACCAGTTAACACAATAAGCCGGGACCGCTGATCCTCTCGGCGATCCACCCTTTATTCATTTGTATCGCCGTTTTCCTTTTGCCTTTAGCATTCTTGAAGTTCTGTAACTTTGGGCGATAAGGCACTGCATCGCGGAACTATTCGGCGATTCACCGACTTCTCCTTTCTATCGCCGATTTTATTTTCTCCTTCAGGGCTTGTCTCACTCGAACATTAGGCAGGACCAAGGCCATTTGGCGACTCGCCTAATGGGTTAGGTGATCCTTAGGCCTTCTTTTCTTCGTTTTTTCAGCTGCCTTGTTCCTTTTTGCTCAATAATGTCCATGCTTTGTCCCTCAATCCAAATACCTGAAATTGAAGGATTTACATCAGTTATTGAGACAAAATATGCATTTGAGGACACTAAATCTATTAAAATAAAACCCTAAATGAGTCCAAATCGTGGAGTCATCAACACCCCCAACTTAAACTTTTGCTTGTCCTCAAGTAAAACTCAAGTTCAGCAGTTCAAAAAGGATGTCTCAAACAGTGCTACACAAGACTCAATCATGAATACACACAACAAGACTCAACTTACTCATGAAAGGATCAATTGTGCACTCAAAGATTCATGTTGTGATTCACCATTACCAAAGAATCTCAAGCTCACATTATTTGCTTCAAATGCAAGTTCAAGCTCAACAAAAGTGATCAAATGCCCTCACACAAGGAATGATTCCATATTCACACACAATGGTTCAACAATTTAGAGTTCCGAAATCAAATGGAACACTCACACTTAGAAACATGAACACAATGTATGATTTTCACCCTTAGCTTTGCCCTTATTTTCCAATCGACTTTTGTTTCAGCTCATTCATGATCCAAAAAGGTCTTTTCAAGGCTTGTAATGGGGCTGAGTGAAAAGGTATGGTCATTAAGGCTCATAGGCTGAAATCCTCATGAAATGTGATGTGAACAACACCTTTTTTCGTTTTCTTCATCATTCTCATTCAAGCTCAAAAGTCACCTCTTATTCACCTTCTATGGATCGTTGGCAACTCTATTTTCTTTGTATTTTCACAACTTTATTCCACAACTTTTTCTTTCTTTTTCTTTTTCATTCTTTTCTTCTTTTTCTCTTTTTTTTATATGGAGGGGTTCCATTTTTTCTCAAAACATGGGCAAAAGGGACTTCTTTGCATTTTCTTAATTTGCCTTTTCTTTTCACCACACCCCCAACTTAGGCTTTGGCCTAAGTTGGCTATTCAAACAGGCCACAAATCATGAGGATTATGGGTAATGGATTAAGAAAAGTTATGTTTTCATCAAGTTTCTTCCAAGAAAAGGGTAAGGCTCAAGAGGTGCTCAAAAGGAGTTCACATACTCATAGGGTAAGCCACAAAAAGAAGTATAATGTCAAATTGGCTCACACTCTTTAAAGTTTCCTAAGATCATCTCAAGAAATTGCCTTTACTTAGTTAACCGGACTAACAAGGAAAATTCTAGGTGTCATCATACATGGTTCACGGAAAGCTCATCACAGAAGGCATTGACACCAACGTCAAAACAAGACTCCACACTTTTGCTAGGGTGCAATGCTCATCATAAGAGACTCAATCCGGTACTTGTCTAGTCACAAAGAGATGCAAAGAGTTCACATATTGACTATGCAACTTCATTTGGCCTCATCATAGCCGCACATTCATGTTTGTTCGATTATAATCACTATTCAAGTCATTGGTATTGATCAAAACCGATACTCAAATTTTCATAAGAACAACCACATTCAACACAAACAAGAGGTGGAATTTTTTTTTTGGAAGGATCTAAAATCATTTACAATTATAAACACGGAGCTACAAGCTCAAACCTTCCACAAAAAGCAGTGAATAACACATATTTAGCTCAAAACCCAAATATATAAACAAAACATCATTATTCACAAAAAACCACACAAAAGGTGGGCCTCACCCCACCACAAATAAAAACATTTGTCCTCAAATGCAAACAAAATTATCCAAAATTCAAAATAAAAGTAAGACGGAGTGGGAGGTAAAGAAGGGATATTGTCTATGCAGTCGCTCCATCTTTCTGGGCATCAGTGCCCGGTGCATCAGTCTGGTCTTGGGCATCAGTGCCTGGAGTCACCTCAGATGGAACAGTAGCAGCCAAGGGAGTGTCCACCAAAGAAGCCTGCACAACAACATCTACCATGACCTCTTTTGTCTCATTAAGACCCTTATATGAAGCTTCCTCAATAACCTGAAGCATCTCCTAATCATTTTCCTCCTCAGACTCGGGGTCAGCTGCCTCTTCAACTCTAACCTCATCTCTGGTGGTAGCCAGAGGCATAACTGGCTCATCTGGGATCTCCACCGTCCCGAAGATCATGGACATGTCGGTGGACTTTAGCTGATCCACCTCATTTCTCAACACAACAATAACAACCTTTAAGTCCGTCACCTCCTCGTTGGCCCCTTAGCTACGCTCACACACTACTATCCTCGCCGCAAGGGCATCAATGGCGGCACTCAATGGTGTCACAACATCAACCAGGGCAGTATGAATTATGCTCGGAATGGAGGTCTCGAATCTGGCAGCCCGACGATCAGCAGAATGGGCAAGCTGCCCCATCCGAAGTAATGAAGCATGAGTGATCGTGGACAGGGAGACATCAACAGTAACATGTCTAGGAGGCAGTGTAGCAGCAGAAGAACCTAGAGTGTTAGAAGTAGTAGCAGTAGAGGTACCTGAAGGCCCAGGGGCCGGAGTAGGCAAATATGCCTTTGCAGGTAGGGAGTCTGAATCTACAACCGGGGATGAATCCACCAGGACTGCCTTCTTCTTCTTCTTCTCAGTTTGGTCCTTTAAATATTTTGCCTCTATCCCCAGACATAAGTAGAGGATGTGGGAATAACTTCCACATCCTTCTATTCATCTCTAGGGACTCGAGCATCTTTGGACAACTCTGTGATCAATACCGAAAAGAGGAGAGAAGTTTTGCGCTGCTTGGCCCTCATGACCATTTCCTGTGCTATAATCATCCCCATAATTAGCCTCGTCCCATCAATGATACAGCCTAGACAGGCTGCCTTGGCAAGGTGAAGGATCGACTCGTTCTGGGATGGCACAATTGTACTGCTAATGAAGCCAAACCAGAATCTTGCAGCTATGTTCAGATCTTTCTTTCCAATCGGAGTCCTTACCTCCAATAACCTCGGAGCACCGTTTGAAATCAGTGGGGGCTAACCACTTCTTTATATTTTCCAGCTTTTTTGTCCTGATCATATTCTGGGAGTCATCATCAATACGTGTGGATATGCCCAAGACTGTGTTGATAGCAACACTATCACACTTTACCTTCCGGCCTTGGACAACCACATAGTCAACCTACTTGAAGTTAGCTGCCGACTTCTTCCCTTGTGGTATCAATGCACTGTACGCTCTGTAGAATTCCCTAACCCATCTTGGAATATAAGGGCCACGGGGTTGGTGAAGATTTGGAACTTGTGAGATTTCAGGCAATCCATTATGTCCAGGTACCTATCGATCACCCCATCAGTGGACATACACTTCTCCTCAATAATCATCCTCAGCCCATCAGTCTTTATTTTGTTCATCGACTTAGGAGGAGGACCCTGCACAAGAGGGGCTAGAACTACAACTTGTGCTGGAGCTGGAGGAAGAGGAGTGGTAGGCCGAGGGTTTTTGATCCTAGACGGATCGTTCATCCTTTTTTATCGCAGCTCTGCCCTCTATGCTGCTACAAGCTTATCATCGTCAGAAGCTGCAATCTGGGGCTCCTAGTGCTCACCCTCACTTTCAAAAGTGGTGTAGATGTCGTCACTGTCGGAGCTGGCCTCTGGTGACGTTGGTGCTTTTCTTTTGCCTTTTCCCTTCTTACCAGATGTGGGAAGTTTGGTGGCCCTGGATGTAGCTTCTTCCTCATTTAGTGTGATCCCCTTAGCCTTCCTTCGGGGTGGCATGTTTCTACTTGCAACCTTAGGTCTAGCCAAGTCTGCAAAACATCGGGAAAAAGTTAAAAACATTTCAATCAAAGGCACAGAAAAATAACTGCAGACAGACTTGCTAAACCGGTCGGCGAGTCACTGAATCACCTTGGTAAGCCAGATCGGGCTCGTCTAATGGATTGGCTCTAAAATTTTGGTAAGTTGGCGATGGGAAAGGCCTTTCGGTGAATCAACGACAACTTTCAGCGAGTAAGGGCTAACCTGCAGAAAGTTCCAGTGCAAAAAAGATTCAGGGGTGCAGACAAAGAGTGATCGAGAAGACTTTTGGCGAGTCGCCGAGTGCCTTCGGTGACCTTAGGCTTCTCTTCGAAAGTTACAGAACCCAAAAATACATAAAGCATGAAATTAAAGGCGAGATGGGGAACTTCTGTGAACCGCCGAGTGGTTCGGCGAGCTCAACCCAACGTGCCGACTTTCAACCCAACTTCTAGAATCCAAACCCGCAACCGCTGAAAACAAAATCAAACCAAGTACTAGTCAAATTAAAGCAAGACCCATAACAACCATAGCCCCGAGATACTCAGACTTCTCTTGGTTTTGCCAAATTTGTCCATTCGATGACTTTTACCCTTAAGAATAACGTCAACCGCTTCATCATTGGGCAAAATACATCATTTGACACTAATATGGAATACTTAGACTTCACCCGACTAGACATTACGGGCAACATTATCGAATTAAAGCAGACATTTAAACATTCTAATCCTATCAGAGAGGCCCAACACACTTCAACAAGATAATAATATTGCAAATGAGTACAAATTCGATTAAAATAACTCGGGGTTCGGAAAATCAACCTTTAATGCCGATAAAAATAAGATTGAAATGCTAGGCGGCAATGTTTTTCCAAGCCGAGCACCAATCAACAACTCAAATATAGTAATAAAGCAAGAAATAAAGAAAATACTAATCGGGTGTGAGTTTAGAAGATGAAAAGTGAGGGAAAGTGAATAAGTTTGAAAATTTAAACCTTGGACCTTTTAAAAACCATCCAGTTCTCGCCTATTCAATGATATTAGTTGTGCTTACCAAACCACTCGGCGACACGCCGAGTGATCACCTACGTCTCCGAGTTTTATAGGACCTCCAGTTAAATTGGGGATCCTAACGGCGGACTAGATCGCGATCACCAACCAGGTTGGTGATTCGCCAATAATTTCCTAGGCTCGTCGAGTTTTACAGACTCCACTTTGAAGTGTTCTAGGTCGGGGTCGCCTACCTGGGCCTTTTGCTCGCCAATCTGCACTTTTCAAACACTTTCCACACTTTAACCTGCACGATCAACACACCATTATTTCTAAAATAAACATAAAGCGATAAAACCTTGGGTTTCCTCCCAAGAAGCGCCTTATTTAACGTCGTGGCATGACGCAACTCCTCACTCAACCTCCACTTTTGGGGTTGACCTTAGTGTCACTAGGGAACTCCTATTGTTTTTTTGGGTAAAGATTATGCAATGCATGACCCATGAGGGTTTCAATTAGCTGGATAGATCTGTAGTGAGAGCCAATCATGTGATTTACTGCTTCAACATTTTTCCTCATCTCTTCTAGCACTCTATCTTGCTCATTGAGCTTTTGGAGAATGATTAATATCGTATCCTCGACACGTCTACTCTCATTTTCCTTAGACTTTCTCCGCTCATGAGGATATACGTATCTATCGTTTCTTTTGTATTGGACTTCAACCTCAAATATTTTCTTGGAAAAATCGTCTAACTGAGTTAATAGTGGGACCAGAGAGTGGTCCTCTTCCCTTTCTTGATTAGTCTCAGTCATTTGGCCACCGTTGTTTTCAATTATGCTCAAAGTCTCTGCTCAGAAATAGCAACACACAAGCCAAAACTAAATATTAAGTAAGTATCACTATAATTAAAAAGAGCAAACTTCAACTTAACTAAAAATTCTCAAGTAACACCACTCCCCTGCAGCGACACCATTTTGATAAGAGATAACGCTATCAAAGATGCTTCATCCAATACTAAGCATCAACAATCGTTCAATAGTAATATAACCCAACTAGTGATTTGGGGACGAGTCCCAAGGGAGCGGTTCATAATCGAGAATCAATAGAAAATCATCAATATTCTCAAGTCAATCATAGCTAAAAAACATTTACGAAGACAAATATGGTAAATTAAAGGTTGACACAAGTGTCAAGTATCAAGGGGGGGGGGTTTGTAGTCAACTAGCAACTAAAAACAACAAATACTATGAAAATACGAACATGGAGATGGGATTCTTGGGATGTGATAGGATTATGGGCTAAGGTAAACAACCGGGTAATTGAAATTAATAGGAAACCACTGCAAATCAGTGAATAAGCTAGACTTTAGTGGGGTAAACTTTCTCTCGAACAATTTACCTAAATCAAATTGGTTTCTCTCGAACACCAATAAGCCGCAATGAAGCACAACCTTCTCTTTAGTCCATTCACTCTCTCGAGCAGAATGTGTGGAAAAGGATTTAGGGTTCACTCTCTCGATCTGAACCCATGACAACCCAATACTCACAGACCATTGATTCAGTACTTTTGGTTTTACAACCTCTCTCTCGAGCAAGCCAAAAACACAAAGTTAAGATTGTATTTGCAACTACAACCCATTAAATTCAACCACAATTACTTAACGAAATGACTTTTAAACAACAAATGAACTATCAATTAGCAATACCCAACAGTTAATTCAACCCATAATCACACTCCAAGAATTGAGGTTTTAGCAAGACATAGTAAAAAGATAGAAATCGATACCAAAATATGTTTCCATCAACTGGGTACGATTAATATTGTTTTTACTAATGTCAAAGATGAAGAATCTTCAACACCTACTTCCAATTTCTTAGAAATGGAAATCTTCAAATCTTCAAAGCTAAGGAAAAATATCTCCCAAAAAACGTTCTAAGTTCCAAAACTGAATAATAAACTTGTTATTCTAAAATTGTATCCATGACTAAAAATTCAAACAAGTATTTATAATTGTCAAAAAATGTGCTGCAAAGGACCACTCGACGCAGTAAGTCGGGATCGTGGATCCTCTCCGTGATCCGCCCTTTGGTCATTTGTATCACCGTTTTGCTTTTGCCTTCAGAATCCTTGAAGTTCTGTAACTTTGGGCAATAAGGTGCTGCATCGCGAAACTGTTTGACGACTCACCGACTGCTCCTTTCTATCGCCGACTTGATTTCCTCCTTCGGGACTTGTCACACTGGAACATTAGGAGAGACTAAGGCCATTCGGCTACTAACCTAATGGGTTAGGTGATCCTCATGCCTTCTTTTCTTTGTTTATTCGGCTGCCGTGTTCCTTTTTTATCAATAGTGTCCATGCTTTGTCCCTCAATCCAAATACCTGAAATTGAAGGATTTACATCAGTTATTGAGAAAAAATATGCATATGAGGACATTAAATCTATTAAAATAAAGCCCTAAGGGAGTCCAAATCGTGGACTCATCATCTTTCTACAACACTTCTATCGGAGCCTAGACTCGGTTAACAAAGGTGTGGCCGACCAACTTGTCCGTGGAGGTATCATGCAGTAGCCCTTTGAGGTTGCATCTACTTTGCTTGATGGCATGACCAAGATCAATCGGGCTTGGTACACAAGAGAGGATCAGGTGTCTCTTTTGACATTTATGATGAAGAGCAAACAAATTGAAAAAGACCAAGAGAGGGACCAAAACAGGGCTAAAATGATGACCCAATTTGATCTTTTATCAAAGAATGTAATCGGTAGTGGTACTAGAGTAGTGAATGTTGTTGGTGTTAGCAGGGTAAAACCTGATGATGCACATTTTGAGGCCTTATATAATGAGGAAGTGAGTTTCCTTGCAAACCAAGGTGGTGGTTTCCGTCTGAGCCATCCAATGTCGGGTGGGAATCAAGGTTTAAATAGAGAGCGTGATGACGGTTGGAGGGACCGTGATAGGGAATGGCGTGATCGTGGAGCCAACTAGAAGGAGAGAAATGGGGACAAGGAGAGATATGTACCTCCCCATGAGTTTCAAAAGCCAAAAGATCAAAGAGTTAACCCGGAGAGTTTTCGTATTGAAGATATGCTTTCACGCATTCTCACCAAAGTGGAAGGGTTGGAGAAAGTATTGAAGGAAATAATAGATGATGTCTCAACTCTCAATCAGATGGTGACCTCTCACTTGGTGTCCATTGAACAACTGAAGACACAAATGGGTCAAATCTCGACTCATTTGAATCCAAGTCCAAAAAGAGGGTTGCCGAGTGACACAATGGCCAATCCCAAGAATGAAACCTTGAATGGGTATCTTCGACGTGCCACGATGTTAAATAAGGCGCTTCTTGGGAGGTAACCCAAGTTTTTGATGCTTATAATAATGCTTTTGAATAACGGGTGTTGATTGTGCAGGTTGAACATTTGAAATTGTGGGAAAATGAGCAGTATGTGAGCCAAAGGTCTAGTCGGTGACTCGCCGAACAGGTCGGCAACTCGTGGAATAGGTCGTCAACTCACCGAACAGGCCGGCGAGCCCGATTTGGACGGCCATTTGAACCTTCCATTTGGCTGGAGGTTCTGTAAAATGTGGCTGACTAAAGTAACACTCGGCACATCGCTGAGTGGGTCAACAACGTAAGTCGTGGTCACCGACTGGAGCGTGAACTGAATAAGCTTTAAGGCCAAACCGTTTTATATACAAAAACTTCCCTTATTTAACACTTTTTGACTTACAAACTTTCACAACCGCATATCTTTTAACTTTTGTACTAGTTTTCTTACTTTTTATTTGGGATAGTTGGCTCGTTGTGGAGTTTTGGATTCTTTGCTGCCTAGCTTTTCAAATTTTCAGCATATAAGGTTGGTTTTCCGAACCCCGACTTTACATTATTGTGAAATAGAATTGCATGATCATTGTGTGGTTGTTCTCTGCGAGTAATTGTGAATTGCTGAATTTGTTGTTGTTAATGATTGATCGTTTTTGGTTTAAATTGTTAATGAGCCTTAAATCATAAAATCCCATATCTAAGCATGCTTAATTTCGTGGGTTTTGTTGAATTGCTTGTAGGTCTAGTAGATGTCAAGTCTGAGTAACCCTGAATTATGTTGATTGGGAATATTTTCTCAATGATAGAGCAGTGGATGTCATTTTTAAGGGCAAAGAAGTCAATTTGTCAATTTTGGCCAAATCGGGGAAAGTCTGAGTACCCCGTGGGCATGGGTAGTACGGGACTAAGTCTAATTGCATAGAACAATAGTTAAATTGTGTTTTCGTGGGATGCAAGATAGACTGAGGCCGAGGTAAAAAAGATGGCAGGTTGGATTATTCGGTGAGCTGGGTCAAGCTCACCGAGTGGTTCAGCGGTTCGCCTAAATCCCTCTAGATTGCCTTTTAATTCTCTATTTTGGTGACTTGAGTTTTGTAACTTTCGGACATATGCCTGAGCTCGTCGAGTTCACTCGGTGACTCGCTAAAAGTTCCTTCTGATCGCCCTTTGTGCCCCAATTCCCTTAAATTATTCTGTATTATTTGGCGAACTACTTCTAGTTCACTGAATGGTGTCGGTGATTTGCCGAATGGCCCTAGACATCACCAGCTTGCTTTTAATTTTGAATGATTTTGTTTTGGAACTTTCGGTGAGCCCATTTTGGCTCAACGAATGGGTTCAGTGACTCGCCGATCAGTTCGATGAGTCTTTCTGTGCAGTTTTCAATCTGTGATAATTTTCTTGAATTGCATCAAACATGTGTGATTTTGTTTGGCACAGATGGCTAGACCAAAGGTCGCAGGTAGAAATCAACCGCCCCGAAAGAGGATAAGAGGGATAGTTATAAACGAGGAGGTTGCAGCTTCTCGGGCTCTGATTACTAAACTTTCTCCAAAAGAGGAAAGAGAAAGGGCAATGATCCCTTTGAGTTGACACCTACGGAGGCGAGCTCTGACAGTGAGGATATCTACTTCAGAGACCTCACTCTCTTCGGCAGTGAGGGTCATTCTGAAGATAGTTCTCTGACATCCATCTCTGAGGCAGAAGATGACCAGCTCCTATAGGTTAGGAGAGCAAGCTATGTTCCAAGGTGATGAATGATCCGTCTAGGATCCCGATGCCTCCCATACCTCCTCTTCTTTCAACCCCAACTTAGACAGTAGTGTAAACACCACCTCATGTTCACACTCATCCACCCTGGTCACTCAACAGACTAAAATCGAGGGTTTAACGATTGTACTTGAAGAGAAGAGGTTGTCGAATGACGGTGTGGAAGACTGGTATCCAGGGGTGTGTGACACGATAAAGTTCCATGAGTTTTGAGGTATTTACAAAACCTCGTGATCTTACATCCCGTCTTGGGTTCGGGAATTCTATGGAGTATATGGGGAGCTGGTACCTAAAGGGAAAAAGAAGGCAAGCATGTTTAGACAGGTTGATCATGTGATGGTTGAGGTTCAAAAGGTGCAGTGTATTAGCTCTGACACTAATACAGTGCTCAGGTGCTCAAGGGACTTCATGCACTAACACTTTGATAAAGTCCAGAAGAAGACCCTAAATGATTTGAAGGGCTGGTTAACACCTCTTATTTATGATGTGCCTCCAAGGTAGACCGAGGTTTGTGTGCCGATTGAGAAGAAGGACCTCAATGTGCTACTAGATATTGGTTCTGGTCTATCAGCAACACCATTGTACCTTCACATAATAAGTCGATCCTCCGACATCTGAAGGCAACATGTTGAGGTTGTATTATGGATTGGGAAAGGCTTAACTTGGGTCTGCTCATTGAGCAAGAGATGTCCATGAGGGACAAGGAGAGGCATACATCTCTTCCTTTTCTAGTGCTGATCACCGAGTTGTGTAGGTGGGCTCCTGTCCCTATGATTAAAAAGACGGATGTGGAGGTGACCCCACCTCATCTATTGACATCTGACGGATCAAGGCCGAGTATTTAAGGGATGTGGCTGATAGGAAGAGGGTTGCACCGGCGGATACGTCTCTGGTATTGGATGTTAACATGTTGTGACTAAGGCGATACTACCCCCTCAGGCTAGTGATCCTACAGGTACCTCTGGTCCTTCTACTTCTGATACTCCTAGTTCTACTGTTGCACCCCTCCTACTACTTCTATTGCTGCTGCCGCCTCTCGACCCCCTATCATCTTGGCTATGTTGTATAAGATTGACCATTTGGTTCATTACGCTGATGTACGTGACTCTCGAGTAGAGGCCATTGTGCCTGGGATGTTAAAGCGGGCGATTTCCGCTGCCTTCACCCTTATTAGGGTTGAGATAAGGGAGCATAAAGAACTGATTGATAGACACATGCTTTCACTGGATGCCCTGAATGTGAGGGTTGAGGCTTGTGAGCATAGACAGGTTCCACTGATGATGCGGCGACCTTTAAGACCGATATTGTTGGGCTGGGGAGGATGTGGACCAAATGAAGTCCACGGATTTGACGATGCTATTTTGCACAGTTGAGATACATGATGTCCAAAGTATAAAGTTTCCAGCCAGTTCGAAGGTTTCTCCGACTACTACTACCGCAAATGTTGTTAAGCCTGAGTATGCATATGTTGACTCTGAGGCGTAGACTGATGAGGAGGAGCTCGGTGTTAGAGAAGCTGGTGTGTATGTTGATTTGGCAGACCTTGAGGAAGTCATGTTTGAGACAGTTGTGCATGCATCGCTTAGAGATACTTTGATGATGGGCTCCAATAAAGCTAAGGATGCTGCTGAGCCGGGCAATGATTCCCAGACAGATGGACTCACTGTTATGCAGACTTCACCCAGGCTTAGCCTGGCAGGATGATTCTTTTGACTCTTTATCTGTTACTTTTAGACTCCTTTTACTATTTTTGCTCATTTGAGGACA
Source organism: Solanum piurae (assembly GCA_029582685.1). NCBI lineage: Eukaryota > Viridiplantae > Streptophyta > Magnoliopsida > Solanales > Solanaceae > Solanum > Solanum piurae. The sequence goes on along the minus strand of JAJOOO010016597.1, from coordinate 10,511 downwards.
ATTGTTATTTTTGTTTGGCACGGTGAGGTATTTCTATACCTACCTCTTTTGGGTTGTTTTGTGAATATTGTTGTTTTTTGTTGTCTAAATGATGGATTTTATCGTATGTTTGTATATATATCTTGAGTTTTGATCCATAGACTTGTTCCATTATTCTGAATGTACAAATGGTTTTGAACCGATTTTTAAAATTGCCACCTCTTAATGTGTGTGAATGTGGCTGTTCTCTTGCAAATTCAAGTGTCGGTTGTGATCAATACCGATGACTTGAATAGTGCTCTTGTTTGAACAACATGTGTGTGCAAATTTGATGAGGCGAATTGAGTTGCATAAGTCATATGTGATCTCGTAGCATCTCATTGTGACTATGTCGGTTGTTGAATGAAACTTTTGTGATGATCGTTGCACGCTAGAGAAAATGGTTAACTCTTGTTTGATGATTGTGTTGAATGTCATGTATGGTGAGATTGACTTGAAATGCATGCTTGATAATTCCTAGAACTTTCCCCATTTGCCCAATTGTCTAGTGTGAACGAACGATAGAGATGACCTTAGGCAATTTGTTGAGAGTGAGCCACTTTTGCCATTTTTGGCCACTTTGTGAGAGTATGAACCTAGCTTGGTACCATTTGATCCTACCCTTTTCTTTGGATGGACCTTGAACATAAATGACCCTTTCCTTCCCCACTTAAAATCATTATGGAGCATTTGTTGTGTTGAATAGCCAACTTAGGGGGGTGTGGTGAAAAAGGAGGAAAATCAAGAAGTTTGAAAAATGCACTCTTGAACGATCTTGTTGAAAAAAAATGGAGCCCCTCCATATAAAAAAAAAGAAGAAAAAGATTGAAAAAGATAAGAGAAAGGAAAAGAAGGAAATGTTGAAAAAGAGGTTGGAAATAAAGTGTGAGCAATGAGAAAATGAAATGGGGTATCCAATGAAGTTGATCGAAATAATGGGGTATAAATTTTGGGAATTGAATTGTGATAGAAAAGGTGAAAAAATGAAGTGCAGGCCATACTCCATGAAGGTACTAGTCACTAAGCCTAAATGAGCATACCTTAACCCTCAGCCCCGTTACAAGCCTTAATAGACCTTTGAGATCTTGATTGAGTTTAACATCGTGCTGATTGGAAAATAAGGGCAAGCCTATGAGAAAGATTGTGCATGTGTTTTTTTTGAGAGGGTGAGAGTTGTTTGTGATTCCTACATTCTGAAAAATTTGATGCTCTTTGTGCGAAGATGGAATCATTTTTGTTGTGAGGGCATTCAAATACTCTTTTTGAGCTTGAACTTGCATTTGAAGCAACCATTGTGAGCTTGAGTCCATTTGATGATGGTTAGTCACAATGTGAAACTTAGAGTGCACAATTGAACATTGCATGTGTAGTTTGGACCTCTTGTGTGCATTCATGTTGAGTCTTGGGTAGCACTGTTTGTAGACATCCTTATTGAACTGATTAATATTGAGTTTTACTTGAGGACAAGCAAAAGTTTAGGTAGGGGGTGCTGATGAGTCTGAGACTTCGACTCATTTTGGGCTTTTTCTTCATAGTTTTATTGTCCCCAATGCGTAATTTATGCTTCGAACTGATGTTAAAATGTTGATTTGCAACAAAGACGACAAAAGAGCAAGGTAAGGACATTACCGGGCAATAATGAGTGAAAAATGATGAAAAAGGCTTAATATAGCAAAAGCTGAGAATCACCAAAGCCACTCGACGACTTGCCGAGTGGAACTTCAGCTCGCCTAAACTTCTAGACTGCTAGCTCTGGGGAGAGTCCAAGTTTGCGATTGATTTGGACCTTTGGCGAACTGCCGTACGTATCGACGACACAAACTTGGATTGCCCAAAGTAACATTTGCGCATCACTGACTTGGACGTCGATGCTAGAGTAACCTCGCATAATGGTCCGTAGACCAAAATTTGAGAAAGTATAAATTGAATTTCAAAGAGTAGAAAAAGGAGTCTAGACATTTCCTGAGTAATTTTTCCATTGTAGAACTGAGAGATTTTTCTTGAGATTTGGTTTTACTTAGTTTGAGGAGTTTTCTAGTAGATTTTGAAGTGGATTTTTTATTTTAAACATTTTGGATCATTGTGAAGACTTGGATTGCAATACCTAGATTATGGAGAACGTAATTGGTATTGATTTCTTCCTTTTCATGATGTGTGGCTAAAATCCCAATTCTTAGGGTGTGATCATGTGATTATTTTTCTAATTTACTTATGAGTATTGTTGTTTACTAATCTACATGTTGTTTTAAAGTGGTTTTAATTGATAGCTCAATAGTAATTTATGAATTGTAGTTGAAAATGCAATTCTAACTTAGTGTTCTTGGCTTGCTTGAGAAAGAGGTTTTAGAACTAATGTTATCGATTAATAATTATAGTGATTGGGTTGTTGTGGGTTCAGCTCGAGAGAGTGAATTTGAATTCAATCTTACCTATCTAGATCAAGAGAGTAGATAAATTAAGGTTTTGAAATGTTTATGTTATTATGCTTATCGAGGTTCGAGAGAACTCGCTTGAATCGTATTAGTTGTTTGAGAGAAAGCTATTGCATATATAGTGTAGCCTACCCACTGAGATTTAGCAGATTGTTAGTAAACTTCAATTACCCATTTAGCGAAATTAGCTTATAATCGATCACATCCCTGAGAATCTCTATCTACTGGTTTACTCTCCTTTTTTCATAACTGTAATACTTGATAATTGACACTTATATCCCATCTGACATTAATTGTCACCTCCTTAATTTACATCACTTTAATTCGTTATTGTTTACTTCTATAATCAATTAGACCACAAGCTTCACTTCTTAATTAAATTTCGTACTGTACCGCTCCCTGTGGGCTCGACCCCAACTCTTTGTTTGATTTTATACTAGATTACGATCACCTACACCTAGTTTTGGATGAGATGTAGTAGAGCGTTTATCATAGGCATCAGACAATATGATCTCAAGCATGATTCATTAATGCCATCAGCCCACCTCTACTTAATTTGATACGAGATCCACCTATTCTTATATGTTTTTTTTTTATCATGGTTCTCTTATGATATTTGAGCCTATGGCAACGGTGTTTCATATGTCGACCTTTGTGGGTGAGTCTTTAGTAGTGGATCAGGTGTTTCAATCTTTCTTCATTACTATCCGTGGGCATAACACTTGGGCTAACCTTATACTACTTATATACTTGACTTCAACGTGATTCTGGGCATGAACTAGTTATCCACCCAGCATGCGGTCTTAAATTGCTTCTCTAAGACCATTACCTTATCGATACCTGGGATTTCCCTGGTGTTGTGAAAGGGCTCTTTTAGTAGCACACTTGTCGGAGTTATCTCTTTTGTTTAGGGTTGGAGGCTAGTGGATAGAGGATGTTTATTTGGTATATGTGCGTGATGTGAGTAGAAAGGTTCCTCTAATTGAGTCAGTTCCAGTTTTCCCTGACTTTGTAGATGTGTTTCCTACCAACCTACCTGACATACACCTAGAGTGTGATATTCATTTTTCTATCGATCTTGAGTCGATAGTTGACCTATTTTTATTCTGCCATATAGGATGGCTCATGCAGAGCACCAAGAGCTCAGTGTTCAGATTTAGGATCTCTTGGGTAAGGGGTTAATCAAGCCTAGTGTATCACCTTGGGGCGCTCCTGTCCTCATTTTTAAGAAGAAGGACGGTCAATGAGCATATGTATTGATTATAAGCATCTGAATAAGGTAACAATAAAGAACCATTACTTCATGCCTAGGATTTATGATGTTTTTGAGCGGCTTCAGGGTGCCGTTGTGTTTTCAAAGATTTCTCTAAGGTTCGGTTACCATTAGGTGAGAATTTGGGCAGAGTATATCCCTAAGACCACATTTAGGACTAAATATGGTCTCTACAAGTTATTTGTGATGTCTTTTCGACTAACTAATTCCCCTACCGCTGTCATGGACTTGTTGACATAGCTATTTAGGGCGAATCTTTATTTTTTCAACATTATGTTAATAGATGACATTGTATTATACTCGGGGAGTAGGAGTGATCATGAGCAATATTTGGGGAATGTGCTCTAGACTTTGAGAGATCAATGGTTTTATGCCAAGTTCTCGAAGTGCGAGTTTTTTCTTGAGTCTAAAGCATTCTTGGGGCACGTTGTTTCCAAGGATGGTATCATGGTAGATCCGACAAAGATGGAGGCTAGTCATAATTAGGCTAGGCCCACTTCGGTTACTAAGTTCACAACTTCATCGAATTGGCAAGCTACTACAGACAATTTATGGAGGGCTTATCCACTACAGAAATACCTCTGACCTATTTGAATCTCCTTGATAGTCCTTTTGAGTTATTTATGGAGTGTGAGTTGAGCTTTCAGAAGCTTAAGGAGTTGTTGACCACCGCTTCTATATTGACTCTTCTAGTTGAGGGTGAGAGATTCACGGTCTATTCTGATGCATACGACGTTTGTATGGGTTGTGTATTGATGCATCATGGCTGGGATATTACTTATGCATCGAGCCAACTTAAGATGCATGAGAGAAACTACCCCAATCATGACTTGGAATTGCCGGTGGTACCTTCTGCTCTTAAGATTTGGAGGCACTATCTTTATGGAGTTTGTTGCAAGATATACAACGAGTTATGAGCGACATTGACCTTAATTTGAGGTAGCGTTGTTGAATTGTGCTTCTAAAGGACTATGACCTCTCTAGTCTCAATTATCTGGGTAAGGAGAATGTGGTAGCGGACACCTTGAGTCGGAATGAGGTGATTATAGGTAGCCTAGCCTTTATGTCTACTATGGAGTGACCTTATTCTTTGGACATTCAGTCCCTATCTAATCAGATGATCAAACTGGATTTTTTAGATTCTACGTGTGTCTTAGCCTATGTGGGAGTTCAGTTTTTCTTGCTTGATCAAATTTGTGGTCACTAGTTTGAGGATGAGGCCTTGGTGGCACTTTGAAATTGCGTGTTAGCCTGATATGCCAGTGAGACTACCTTGGATTGAGATGGATTTTTGAGGTTTGTAGGCCAATTTTTTTGTTCCGATAGTTTAGGTTTTGATCTAGATGATACTTTATGAGGCCCATGATTCTAGATACGCTATCCATTCGAGCATCAAGAAGATGTATCATGACTTGAGGCAACATTATTTGTGGAGCGGCATAAGGAGAGATATTAAAGACTATGTGTCATGTTGCCTGAGTTGCGAGTACAAAAAGATCAATCATTAAAGACCTGGTGATGAGTTTCAGAGATTACCCATTCTGGAGTGAAAGTGGGATCGCATCACTATGGACTTTGTAGTAGGTTTGCCTCAGACTTCTAGAGGTATTGGCAACATTTGGGTCTTTATTGATCGATTGACCAAGTCATCACATTTCCTCCCTATTCAGTCTTCATTCAGTGTTGAGAGGTTAGACCCTATCTATATTTGATAGATGGACCGTCATCATGGTGTTTCAGTCTCTATTATATCAAATCAAGATGCTCAACTCATTTCTTTCTTTTTGAGGACCTTTTCGAGGAGTTGGGCATTGGCGTTGACCTTAGCCCAACATTTCAACCGTAGACTAATGTCGACTGTACTATTCAGGTTCTTGAGGACATGTTACAGACATTTATTTTGGAGGTTGGAGGTTAGTACAACCAGTTCATTCCTTCAGTGGAGTTTGGCTACTACAACAACTACCATTCTAGTATTCAGATGGCCCCGTTCGAGGCCTTATATGGTTATCGTTGTCACTCTCTGGTTGGTTCATTTGAGTCCACAATGCCTAGACCGTGTGGCACATATTTGATTCAGGAGTCTTTAAACCAAGTGAGGGTGATTGAGGACATGCTTCAGGCAACTCAAAGTAGGAATAAGAGTTATGTTGATAGTAGGAAGTGACTTTTGAGGTTTTTAGTTAGTGATAGAGTTTTCCTCCATGTATCACCTATGAAGGGCGTTATGAGTTTTGTGAGGTGGGGAAAGTTTTGCCCCAGGTATTTTGGGCCTTTTGAGATCCTTCAGACAGTTGGTCAGGTTTTATATGAGTTTGCTCTACCTCAAGTTTTCTCAGCTAATCACCCAATATTCCATGTTTCGCTGTTGCGCTGGTATGTACCCAAATAATCTCATGTACTCTAGTATGATGAAGTAGAATTGGATGACCACTTGAATTTAATGGAAGAGCCAATTTGCATTCAAGCTAGAGATGTTTGACAGTTGAGTTCAAGAGCTACTCATGTTGTTTTGGTCTGTTGGAGGCATCATCCAGTTGAAGAGGCTATCTAGAAGACCGAACAAGAGATGCAAGAGTTGTTTCCTGGCTTAGTTGAGCATTCAGGTACTTCTTGACTCTTACTTTTGTGGAAGAAAGTCCTTTTTAGAAGTGTATGTTGTAATTTCCTTGACAAAAGCATAATTCATTTCCATATTTATACCTCTTATTCATCGTTTAGAGTGTTCATGTAGTGACCCAAGTCATTTATGATTTGCTGGAACTGACAGTTTAGTCACCTGGTCATTCCTTTAGGTTTTATGTGAGTTTTAATGTTTTGTAGTTTTTGAACCCTTGAATTGTAATTTTTGAATAAAATTTCAAGAAGATGACCTTAGAATCCAATTTTGACAATTCCATCAGCTCCGTAAGGGTCATTTTAGGCTAGTAGCATGATTAGCACGACTCTCGAGGCATAAGTTTGACTTTAGTCAACATTCTTAGTAAACGAGCTCAGATGTGAATTTCATCATAGTGGTTTGCTCCGAAATGTTGAATTTGGTCTAGAACATTCCATCATTTGGACCCTGAGGCTTCAGGGTTAATATCGAGACCCTTGTGGATTTTGGCTTAAAATGAAGTTTAGGGGTGTGACCCATTTTTCATTGAGATGACCTCGTATGGGAATTGATTTTATAACATTACCAAATACACTTCATCCAATTCTAAGCATCAACGATCGTTAGTCAGTATATAACCCAACTAAATGAGTTGGGGTCGAATCCTAGAGGGAGCGGTACATGTATAAGATTCAATTGGGAAGTATGGACATGTTCAAATCAGTCATAGAAATAAAAATTATCGAATAAAAAACATCATTCAAATTAGGGGGTGACACGAATGTCAAATGGGGGGTTTTGGATTTAATTATCAACTACAAACAGGGACAAACAATACGAAATAACCATAATGAGACGGATTCTTGGGATGTGATCGATTATAGGCTAATATGGACAAATGGGTAATTGGAACCACTAGAAAATAGCTAGATATTAGTGAGTAAGCTAGGCTATACAGGAGATAAACTTTCTCTCGGAAAATTTACCCCGAATCAAGTTGATTTCTCTCAAATATCAACAACCATGCAAAATAAGAACAACCCACACCTTAGTCCATTCACTCTCTTGTGCTGAATGTGTGGAATCGGGTTTAGGATTCACTCTTTCGTGCTGAACACAGGTCAACCCAATACCCAGAGACGATCAATCAATAAGTTTATTTCTAAAAGTTCTCACTCTAGCAAGTCAAAAACACAAGGGTAAAACTGCATTTGCAACTACAGTTCTTAAATTAAACCACAATTACTGATTGAATTCACTTCAAAATAGCATTTAAACTAATAATTAGCAATACCCATAAACTAAATCAACCATAATCACATAATCACACCCCAATAATTGAAGTTTTATCTAGACATCATAAAAAAGTAAAAATCATTACCAAATTGATTATCCATCAACTGGGTAAGAGTAGATTCGTCCTTATAATGCTCCAATTCGAAGAATCTCAAAGACCCACTTCCAATTTCTCAAAGTGAAAAACTTCAATTCTTTAAAGCTTAGGAAAAACTAGAGAAAACTTGTCTCAGTTCTCAACTATGATAATTATGATAATAGATAGATGATAGATATTAAACTAAATGTTCAAAAATATATTTATAGTTGCCAAAAATGTGCTGCAAAGAGTCACTTCAGCGAAGTACGTCGGTCTCGCTGAACCACTCAGCGACCCGTGCTTTGGTCATTTCTATGGCCCTTCTGCCTTGGCATTCAACATCCTCAAGGTCTGTAACTTCGGGCGATCTAGCACTACATCGCAGAACTACTCGGCGATCCACCGACTGCTTCTTTCTCCCGCCAACTTGGTTCTTTCCTTCAGGGTTTAGCACACTAGAACTTTAGGTGGTCAAGTAGCTGTTCGGTGACTCGCCAAGTGGACTTGGCGATCCCCAGGCTTGCATTTCTTCGTTCTTTCAGCTCACTTTGTTCCTTTTTGCAAATTAGTGTCCTTGCTTTGTTCCTCAATCCATATACCTGGAAATCAATGGTTTTACATCAATTATTGGCACAAAATAAGCATTTGAGGACACTAAATCTATATAATTAAAGCCTTAAATGAGTCCAAATCTCGGACTCATTGTCACGACCTGAGAGCACCCCCTAGTCATAACATGCCGTAGTTGACCCCGAAGGGGTCACATAAAAGCCCATAGCAAATTCTTAACATAAGATAAATAGAAAATACGGACGAATTAAAAACTTTTACAATCGAAGTCATTTTCTCATAAAAGCAAGCAGAAAACTTTCTAGACTTTGTCTCAAACCATCTATTACAACTTTATAGAATAAACTCTTGGGACACAGCCCATACAATAGTCTAAAAACATAAAGAAATGACATAAGGAAATAAAGGGTTCGTCCTCAAATCTTTGAGGACTCACCAATTCTTCAATTCTTCAATTCTTCTATATCCTTGAAACTCTAGGCTCCAAGTAACTCAATCTCCAAGACCCTACATTTGGTTAGAATGTAGGCAATATGCGTTAGTACAAAAAGTACTAAGTATGAAAGCTAACACAACATCATAAGAGCATCTCAAATGGTTAATCAACATAAGACATAAGCATAAGAGATAATAACACAATCATAACATAATCATCATAGTCTTAGCATGGTCTCCAACATAAGCTTCATATAAACATAAGTCAACTTAAGACATAGTAATAATCATAGGAGATACATTAAGTTCATAACATAGCCTCTACTTAGGTTCTCATGGTCACATCCTTCAACCTTAGGTCTTTTCATATTACAAGAGGACTACTTTACAAGCCACCTCCAAGTATACTTGTGCAATGCAAGGATAGCATCCCATACTTCCATCCAAGCTAAGTACCACTCTTTAGTCATTCTTGGTCCATAGCCCACTCTTCATATTCAAGACTTAGGTCTTCTTGTCATCTTAATTATAACCTAGGTAGATGGTCATCTTTTAAGATCATTTATGCCATAAGGATGTCATACTTCTAAGTAACCTCAAGGTAGACTTGTGCAATGAATGAAAGGCATCTCATACTGTAACGAGTCGAGAGCACCCCTTAGTCGTTACCGGCGTATTCGACCTCTCGAAAGTCTTATACAAGCCCTTAGCATTCGTCATAGCATTTATCATAGAAAATTTGCAGAAAATTTAAAACTTTTTCATAATATAACACAAGACTTAAAAGTCACTTCATTTAAACCTTAAATACACAATCGAAGTACTACGTCTCAAGGTAGCCATCTTAAAACACGACTACAACACAAGAAGGACACATCCCTTACAATATAAAAGAAACTACTATCTAGTACATTGAACTTAAGGAAACTCCTAAACATAGATGTCCTTGAATCTTTAAGCACACTCCCGAACTTGGGAATAGTAAGCCAAGCTCATCACTTCTAGGAAAGACCTTTAGACACCACCACCTACACTTGGTGTAAAAATATGAAGAAGAATGGTGTTAGTACAAGAATGCACTAAGTATGATAACCATGCAAAAACATGCATTTAAAAGGGAAATTTAGTTGTAAACCACGCATCATGCCTTTTTAGAGAACTTCAAGAACATTTAGTACAATAGGAACAACATAGACCAAATACATCATCATACACATGTAAACCATTCATAATAGCACATAGAGCCACTTATAACATTTTAGGCACGTTAAATGCATACAATACTTTACCTTTCTCTTTATCTTAACTCCTTTACTCAAGCAACCCTTAGGGAATACTTGGTGCAATGTATCACCTTAAGGTTACCAAAGGTAATCTTAAATATAGCCTTCATCAATGCAACCACATATATTCATAGAGTCATAAGCACATCATAAGACATACTCTTCACATAGGAATCATCACCTAAGACAACCTCCAAGTCACACAAGTGCAATGTGCAAGTAGCATCCCATAATACTACTCACACCAAGTGTTCCTAGGAAGCCACCATAGACTAGGCACATCATAATCAGCAAGTCATAACATCTTCATTTAACATTAGACATAAGACCAACATACTTCATAACATCATATAAGGACTCATTCATTTACTACATCATTAGTCATAACCCATTTAGTTCATATCATAGGTAAACCACTCTCACAACCCCTTCACAAGCTCACTTGTGCAATGTACACATGGAGTCCCATACCCCCACATATACTAAGCAAACCCATTAAGAAGTCATAAGTGTAATTCACATGCAT
>JAJOOO010016596.1:0-27087 GCA_029582685.1 Solanum piurae | reverse complement strand
ATTTCTCAATATTTTAAGGTGTAATTTTATTGAAAAGTCTATTGATAAGATGTTGAGATCTCCAGAATATTGAACCAACTTTATGTTATTGACAATGATTTTTTTTAGTTTCTGAAACTTGGTACATTGAATGAATCACTTTGTTCGTAATAGCTTATTTGTGAATTATTCACGTATTAAGTGTTTGTGTGTATTGAGATGCATATGTCCTCAACAAACTTATTACTTTCGAACCGATAAAAACCTAACCAAACCGAACCAAACCGACGATAACCAAACCGACGGTTATTTTTTTGATTTGGTTTGGTTTGGTTTTAGAAATTTAAAAACCGATTTAAATTGGTTTGGTTTTGGTTTTAACTAATAACCGATCCAAACCGAACCATGAACACCCCTAGTTGTAAACTCTCGTCTTTATGGTGGAGGTTTCATTAAACATCTTATGAGTTATTTTAACTTTTTCGGTTGCAATTGTATGACTAATTAATTATGTTGGATTAGGAGATTTTTCAATTTTCTCAATGCATAACTGCCTGCATTCATCCACAATGTTAGCAAAAAGGGAAGGAGGGTGTTGAAGCAATTTAATCACTTTTGTAGCATCAATTTCAACTTCACAAATGTTTAGATTGTATGCAAGGGCTAGCGGAAGGCCTTGATGGAGAGCATGCAACTCCATATGAGTATCATTTATTCCCATCGTGTGCTTAAGGATGGCAATGGGGCAGGGTGGGGCGGGTTTAAGGCTATGTGGGGCGGGACAGGTTTTTTAAACCTGCAATCCGCTCCCCCACATACCTCCGCCCCACCCGATTGTCATTCCTACAAGTGGAGTCTCCGTTGGATATGGGGTTTGTGGTGGAACCATCTCTGGAAGGGGTTGTGGAATCCAAGTAAAGAACAGTGGCTGAAGAAGGGAAGGTTTTGGTTGGTCATTGGATTTAGTAGATGATTGATGTATGTATGCTAACAAAAGATAAGCCACTTTGGGTATAGTTTCTTCTTTTTCTTTCACTCTTGACTATTATAGTTGTTTACACCACTGCAACAAAATGACACAAATAATATGTTCATTCAAATGAAGCATTTTAAACATGCATACATACCTCAACAACATGTAGTGTTCGATATACTGGAATGTTAGAAAAAATGTATACATAGTTAGACTCAATGGACCTAAAGAAGATAGGAACAGACAAAAGCTATAAAGATGTTCATTTCTTTTTGTTCATCACCCGTCTTTTCTTTACAGAGGATATTGCTATTTACTCCTGTTGTTATAACTTCAGTAAGATAAATAGCCAAAAGGAAGCTGACGGTATCAAATGATTCTGGTATCCCAGTTTCAAATGTAGAAATTACTTGGTATTTACAAGGAAAGTACTATTCAGATATAGACAATGGTTGGTATGGAAGTCGATGAGCAGGAACCCCTTCTTCAGACCGTCTGTCTTCAAACCATTTCAGAACTCTTTTCCGAGGCACATTTGTCACATGCACAATGCTGCTAATCATGGCATTCTGCATCACAACAACAAAAAGAGTATTATAAGGATAACAATGTTCTTTGTTTCATCCTAGGTATAGCACTTACCAATTGTATGCAACTACATCAACAAGCAAGCCACATATCATCCATTTAATCGTAGAGTTTGGAGATATCAATATGAGGAGTCACGAGTCGCTCATGAAGTGCAATAATAGAATGATTTAGCAGTGCCTACTAACTCAGACTGGGTTTTCTAAACAAATCATCAGTATCCCCAGTTATATCAATTAATGATACCACGGGATGTAAAAGAGAAACAGGTACGACATACTAATTCAGTCAATTGTGCATTGAAAAGATAAACATCATCAATTTACAGAGCAAACGAGAAGAACCCTGACATCCAACCACTTCAAACTAGTCATTGAATCCCCTCCCCTACCTCCAATTTTTTAAATGGAGAAAAAAAATAGTCATCTGGTGCCTGAAAATAGTAATACAAGCATAACTTCAATTATGTACAACAACTACTACACCTCAGTCCCAAATAAGTTGGGATTTTGATGATAGGGTTCAATTATGTGATCCAAGTACTTTAACTTGGTGGTTCCTAATAATAGGGGAACTAGGACACATTTGAACCATGAATAGAAGGGAAGAAAGGTATTAAGTTGATTGAACACATGGATAAACCAATAAGAGATGCCGATCGCAACGGGTTGCCATTCTAGGACATCATTTCTTAGATTTATCAACACAGTACTAAAGTTATTACTATCTTCAATCTCTGACTTTTGGTATACAGCTTGCAGTAACCACTCAATTCACCTCAATTTTTTGGCAATTTCTATTCAACTACCAACTACAAAGATATTAGAGTAGAACAGATAACTTGAATAGGTGTCTTAATTATTTATTTTAAACTGAACAGGTGTCTTAATATTCTCATCACATCCATGCTCATCCCAAAGAAATAAGGAAATTGCAGAAAAAAAGATAAACATGAAAACAACAAACACCGATAAAAAGGGGAAATGCATACAGAGAGGACAGATGTGTTGAGATTTGGAAATCGAGAGCAAGAAAGCAGATTCACTTATCCCAGATTATACTTGGTCCCTAAGATCCAAGGTGGCAAGAGCCACCACACAACGTTGTCGGCCTCAGTCACTAATATTCATATCCCAGACTAGGTGATATTTCAGATTGGATAGTTTTCTATTTACTCACACCAAAGTCCCATTGTTCAAGTGCAGAATTAAGCAATAATATGCAGAAGCTCTGTATTCAGATATGAAAATTTACCAACAGACTAAAAGGGCATCAAACACAAATAGAGAAGTAAAGGGACTCACAGTGGGCCGCTTTGATCGTCTATAAACTTGTTCAAGGGTTTCCAATTGGACTTTCTTTAGTCTCTTTTGAGCAGACCAGTTACTTTGCATCACATGAACTGGCGTTTCCACCTTAGCATCTGGCTTCGCAGCATCACTCATCTCGATGGGAACAGTCTCCAGGGGTTTGCTTTCAGGCTCTAACATTCTGGGGACAGGTTCATCAGGTAAGGCAGCACTCAGCAACACAAGATTTGGTGGAGGATTGCGAAGCATTTCAAGAACAACAGCTCTATCAAGGCATAGATCAGCAGCAAGATTTTTTATCTGGACGGGAAGGGTAAATATAAGTTCTAAATTATCACCACTAGACATATTCTCTTTACATAGGTAGTAGCGGTTAGAAGAAGCAGTTCCATATTTTTCTGCTCTTCTAATTCTGCTACAGGTTCTGAAACTTCCAATCTATACTTGTGATGAGTTTATCTAGCAGAAAGCTGAATACCAAATGCAAAATAATCAATAATAAGCTTCCGGTGTAAATAAGTATAGTTTTCACTAATTAACGCCAAGAATACAATGCAAGCCAAAAGCAGATGTCCAGCTATATGCTACAAAAACGATGGAATCTGAAGAATGAAAATACATAGGAAAGATGAGATTAGCAAAGGTAAATTTTGCCCAAGCATTTGAAAACTTTAGACACATGGACAGATAGCACAAATGTTCATAGTACCATATGCTTAATGCTGGAATGCGCAAAGAGCCAGAGTACAACCAAAGTGGCCTTAAAACTCATGAGTAATGAGTAGCTGTAATAAAATTGCAGTATCTGAATTTGAGAAGACTTAATTAAGATTGCAGCTTACATTTAACTTACGCCGTCCCTTTCTCAAGGCATATGCCAGTTTCTTAAGTTGCCAATTTTTCAATTTCACTAGCATATCTTCATCTTCATCATCTTCATTGGCATCTTCTACTACTGCTTCTTCATCTTCAGCCATACTACTTTCAATGTTCTCATTGGCAATTGAGTCAATTTCTCCTAGTAGTTCATCATCCTTCAGTGCTTCCTCCAATTCACGTTCAAGCTTCGCGAGGTCCTCCTCAGTTATATCATCATCGTCCAAGGATAGCTCATCATTTTTCAGATCTTCTTCCAGCAGCTGAAAGAGTGCCTCAAAAGCATCTTCATCTATATCATCAACTTCCTCCGTATCTTTCCTAGGTGAACTCTAAACAGGAAGCAAACAGAGCCTCGGGTTTAGCAAACAATAGTAAAAGGTGTGTATTACAATAATTCAGCTGTAAAGAAGAGGTTGATGATATCAAAGTTCATGAGCAAGTATGTGCAAGAAAGCAAAACAAAGATATGTTTCTAAAAAACTTCTAGTCGAGGAAAATAGTTTGAATATTCAAGTGAAAGATCTCAAAAGATCAAAGCACATTAAAAATAATGTACATTCAGAAGGCTAACTAAAAGGAGATTACACTCCACATCCCAGAAAAGATAAGACAGGAATGGGATTCCATCAGCCAGAGAAAGATTTCTTGATGGACATTAACGTGCACAAGAAGAAGTTCATGGTCTCTTTGATGGATATTCACATGTACCAGAATAAAATAGCTGCAGAAAATCTAAACCAACTCGTCAACTGTAAAAGCTATAAAGTTAGTATTACATGTATGGATTGGAAAATCACTACTCTATATGTCTATCAAATATAATTACACGGAAAAAGTTGTCTCCTGGTATTGACCCTTATACTAAAAGCAGAAGGGCAGTAGATCAAGCAGGTCAAAACTGTTTGGCATAATTACAAAAACAAAGTAAATTGTAAACCATCTCGTCAACTGTAAAACCTACAAAGTAGCACTGGACAAGTAATTTGACTGGAGCAACAACTGCTGTTGAAATACAAGCCTACAAGGTGCAATTTCCTTAAGATGTTAAACATTAACAAAAAGTCATGGCGATTATGATCCTTTTCCTTTGCTCTATTCAACTACATCAATATGACACATGAAGAACTATGCTATTGACTTGGAACTTTTTTCATGATAGGTATTAACTTGATACTACCTAAAACAATCATATAAATCAGAATTGCTTGTGTCTAGGCCACCAGGGGCACCACCATCAATCATCCCTTAGCATATGTTTGTGAAGCATAACGTACTTACACATACAAGCACATTAAAGTTTCTAATGATTCAAGTAAATAATAAATCCATAAACAACAACCTATATCAGAAAACACAAGAAAATTGCATAACGGTGACCCTGGGAAGGGAATCAGTAGGAAATAAAATTTAAACTCAAACTTTTAGCATACTACCAGATTAGAAAACTTTCATAAACTTCAATTTCTTTTCAATTCTCACTAAATATTTGATACCTTCCTTGTGCAAAACCAATTCTAAAAAGAACTATCCTAAATTCTTGATGTGTATTTTTTTTTTTAATATTTCTTGCTTCTCAATGTACTGATCATATACTTTAATCCCTAGTAAAGGCATTTTCGTTCTTGCCCCTCTTCAATTTTCCCTCCTTCCCACCCACAAGATAATCTAAAAGAATACCATCTACCCCTTTATATCAAAAGAAATGTATAGATAAAACTGGTTATTTACAAAGGTAGTACCTTTTTCTTTTTGTTGGAAGAAGTGATAGCAGAATTGTTTCGACGGCGAGAGAAAGTAACAAGACGAGAGGAAGAAGAATGAAATGGCAAGGCTATGTTAGTTCTACTTCTGGGCTGACCCAAAAGGAGATGTTCATTGCTGGAATATCCAAGTCTAATGGAAATGCCCAGAGTTGTGGAAGCAGACGCCATTCTCTACTTTCTCAAAACCTTCTTCAAGCCCTATCTGAATACTATTCAAAGGGTTTAAATAAGGTAATGATGGTAGAGATAAATTACTTAGTTCAGAACAACTTTTAAATATTTATCAATTAAATAAAACAAACAACTTTTCACATATAGCAAACATAAAAATTATATTTGTATGTTATAGCTATAATTTGCATAATTGCGTTTTATAACAAATTTTATGTTTGTTATGGAGCTTTTGATTTGTATATTTCGCTAGATACATCCAACTTATATACAAATTGTTCAGTTTTGTATAAATTCATTTATACAATTGGATAATTTGTATATAAAACGTTTCAGTTAGGCTTGTCCATTGTATATGTACATATAGTTGTAATTTGTATATGTATGTGTTCTTTGTATAAGTGTATATGTGAAATCTATATGCAAATCTCTCTCTCGCTTTATACAACACAAATTATACATTATAATTTGTATAATCTCCATTTGTATAAGGCGAGAAAGAGAGAAAGACAAAAGAGAACTGGGCAGGAAAATATCTGTATTTGTATAATTATAAGTGTATAGGACGAAAATATATGTGTTTGTATTTGTATATACATTTTTCTCTCGCTTTATACAAACACAAACATATTTTATACATTGGTATACCGAATGGGTAATTGTATACCGAAAATGGCTAATTGTATACCGAATCATAACATTTAATTTGAATTAATAGTTTGTTATTTCATACAATTTTCCCTAAATAGAACTCATAAGTGGGCTCCACTTAATTTTTTTCTACTCCCTCCGTTCATTTTTATTTGTCATGTTGCGCTTTTTGAAAGTCAATTTGACTAATTCCCAAAGTTAAATTAGATTACATTAATTCGATATTTCAAACAAAAAATTTAGATATTCAAAAACTATACGAAAAGTACTATAAATTGCAATTGTTTTGCATATCAATATGATGAAAAAATACATCATAAAATGTTAGTCAAAATTTTTATAGTTTGACTCTAAAAAAGGAAACTATGACAATTAAAAGTGGACGAAAGTAGTATTTAGTATACAATCTTTTCGTCTCATATTAGTTGATCATGTTACTAAAAATAGTTGTCAATATTTGTTGTTTATCTTACTAAATCAAGAAAACATTAATTAGATTTTTATTGTATTTCTCTTGTAATTAATTCTTTTTGAAAGTGTTCACATTTGTTTGTAAAATTTCCAACATGTTTTTCAAAGGGTGAATTAATAAAATTATCTCTTTATTTATTATTTCTTAATATGTGTGTCAAAAGGAAAGCGATCAATTAGTATGAGAAAAAGGGAGTATTAATTAAGTTAGAGTCGTCAAATTATTATTAATATCTAGAAGTTGGAGTTTGAAAATAAATATTTTCTTCTTCCTTCCCTCACCAACATAAATGGATCTATATTCTATCTCAACACATCCTTTTATTTTTTTGGTAAATAAGAGATATTATATTAATTTCATGGTGGTAAGGATATATTGTTTTGGGATGTACCCATTACATGATCATATGCCATTTGATTGCCTACATTGTTAATATTACATAGCTTGATTCTCCTAACAAAAGTAGTTCCAAGAGTGTCTGTTTGCACAACTTTTATAGCATACACTGGAAACATCCAAAAATGTCATTTCTTCCAAAAAGAGTCGCCTTGCTCCCTCTTTAGCCAGCTCGTCTGTCACTCTATTCTCCTCCACGTACACGTGCTTGATGATTGTGATACCTAGTTCCTTCATCAAGTACCTACATTTCGAAATAACATTATTAAGAAGTGTGTAGTCATTATTAAGCATTGATATTGCTTAACCAGAGTTTATCTCAAATGGCTTGAGATTTCTGCTAGCAACGAGTCTCAGTCCATACATGATGGTTAGTATTTCAACTTGTACCACGGTCGTGTGCAATCATGTTTTCACGAAGCCAGTAATCCAATTGCAGTTATGGTCCCTGATCACGCCCCCAATTCCTCATTGGCCAGGTTTGGTTGGGGCAACCCCATCAGTGTTGAGTTTGTAAGTGTTCCTAACTAGAGGATGACATCGAATATGAATAGGGATTCTTGTGGATATTGCCTTAGCTACCGTTATGTCTAGGAAGTGAAATTCAATTGCCTAAGCAATAGTATATTCTATAGGGATTTGGTTTTTCTTACTATTGAAGAGAATTTCATTCCTAATGATCCAAATGTTCCAAAGACTGAAGGGATGACGGTATCCTAAGAGATCCATTTGTTGAAAGGCTTCATTTTTAGGTGCTTCGAGGTGATATGCCAGCCACTAGTGTTCAACATTGTAGAATTTATGCTTGTTATATTGGTAATGTGGTTTTCCACGTTCATCCAGAAGGTAGTAGCCCAATTGCAGTAGAAGATGATATGGTTCATACTTTCAAGATTCCTTTCACAGAATTTGCATAAAGGGTCTATTTTTTAGGCAAATGCTACTGAGGTGTTGACTAGTGGGTACTCTGCAATGTGAGAATACCCAAATAAAAGCCTTGATCTTGTCAGGAGCCTTTATTTTCAAAATCCAGGAGAAATTTGTGTGGAAAGTCTCCTCTTTGTTGTCCAAATGGTGATTAATAAAGTGATAAGCACTCTTGGTAGTGTAGTTTCCATCCTTGGTGATGTCCCAAGTGATATGGT
This sequence comes from Solanum piurae, assembly GCA_029582685.1. Taxonomy (NCBI): domain Eukaryota; kingdom Viridiplantae; phylum Streptophyta; class Magnoliopsida; order Solanales; family Solanaceae; genus Solanum; species Solanum piurae. The sequence continues at coordinate 18,760 of JAJOOO010016596.1, read as the reverse complement.
CCTCCATGGTATTGATGCTCGAGAGTAAACTATCAATGACTCTGTTGGATAGCTCATATGTAAGGATGGTATCCAACTTCTCCAGTTCCATTTGCCATTTGAAACTAAGGAGCTGACTTTTGTTTCATGGTCTTGTTCACTCAATGGTCCACAAAATTATTCCCTTATGATTCCGTAGTTTGAAATCCATTTGTCTTTGAAAAACCTGACTTTATTTCCTTTATTTCCTTTCCAATAAATGTCCTAGCATTGCCTAATGCATTGCCATGTTTTTTATTCAATGGTTTTTTTTCCTGGTGGGAGATTTGTTATGACAATATTTGTAGTACATGATTCTTGTCCAGAGTACCTTGGGATTTTGTACATTCTCTAAGCCAGTCCTACATGAATAGCTTTGCTCTTAATTGTACTCTTTTGGAACCCAAGTCCCCCATCTTGCTTAGGCTTAGTGATAGTTTCCCAACCAATAAGATGGATTTTTTTAGCACTAGTTTCCCAAATGAAATTTCTTTGGGTTCTATCAATCACATTAGTTATTTTGTTGGGCATGTTAGTATACTGAATAACATGAGAAGGAATAGTACTAGAGAAGCTTTTGCCAAGACTGTTTTTCACAACATGTTAAGAAATTTAGTTTTCCATCCAGCCAGCTTTGCATGCATGTTATCAATTATGAATTGGAAGTCACTATGAACGAGTTTTGCATGGAAAATGAGGAACCCTAAATATTTCCCGAAAGAGTTAGTGGATTGGATGTTGATCATGTTGGAGCAAGTTTCACTAGTATTATTCCCAACATTACTAGAGAAGAAAACCTTAGATTTGTAAAGGTTGAGATTTTGTCCAGATGCCTTACAGAAGTCTTCCAAGATCTTGTTAACAATGTTATAGTTTTTGGCATCAACCTTCCTGAAGAAAATAAGATCATCATCAAAGAAAATATGAGATATCTTGGGCCCTACCATGGAGATGCTAATATGGTTCTAAGTTTTGTCCTTCACAACTTCATATATGCTCCTGGAAATTCTTTCCATGCATATGATAAAGATGTAAAGAGAGATAAGGTCACCATATCTAATGCCTCTAGAAGGGGTGAAGTAGCCAGTGGTTGAGCCATTGACAATGATGGAGATGGAGGAACTGGTGATACAGGACATGATCAACTTGTATAACTTCGGAGGAAAATTGAAGTAATCAAAAAGGAGTTATGGATGAAAGACCATTCAAGTCTGTCAAAGTCTTTTTCAAGATCAATTTTTAGAATCACCATCAATAGGTACTCCCAAGCCATCGACCACACGCCCTAGCATAGCCTTTCCCGCAGGAACATCCACAATAAATCCAACATTTTTCCCTTTCATTCTCCTAAAGTGGTTCATGTACTCTTGCAAAATTATGGCATTGTCAGAGGCTCTCCTTCCATAGAAGAAGCTTGATTGACTAGGGCCAATGATGTGCGTGAGGTGAGCCTTCAATTTGTTGGCAATGATCTTGTAGCTGGTATTATACAACCCTATTATTCTGAAGTTCTTAAGGGTTACTACATTTTTACACTTGGGAATGAAGCATATGAGAGTTTTGTTCATTGCAGGGTCCATAAGGCAGATGTTGAAAGTTTCTTTACAAAATATAGTGCTTTTATCCCCCTACAATGTCTCAATACTTCTAGTTGAATATAAGATGGTTGACAAGGTAGGGTATTTGAGAGGTTTGAATGAATTAATAGCCTTCTATATTTCCTTGTCCTCAAGGGGATTGTCCAAAATGTCCTTAGTTTGGTTGTCTAAGAAGGGGTTATGGTGGATCACAGTAGAACTTCCTCTTCTAGAGGCTTTGTGCTAAGTGGTATAGAGGTTGGTGAGGAAGGTTTTGGTCAGGTTCTTGATTTCTTGTTTCTTATGGTACTCTTTACCAACCTCATCCTTGAATAACATGATGTAGTTCCTTCTTTTCCTTTTAATGTTGCTGGTATGGAAAAAACTTGAAGTTGGTATCACCTTCAGTGAGATAGTTAATCCTGGACTTGAACCTTTAGAAATCCTCCTCATGTCTAAGCAAAGAATCATACTCAGTGATCAAATCAACTTCAAGATTATAAAGGAAAGAGTTGTGAGGGTAATGAGGATATTTCTGAATGTTATCTAATCTAGTAAGGACTTTTCTTATTTTTTGAAAGATGTTGCCAAAAATGGTTTTGTCCCGGATAATGCTTTCATTTTGAAAGGAGGAAATGGCTTGAGCCAGGGAATCAGGTGGATCAAAGTAGTTTTAAACTAGACCATAGAAGCCCGGGTGACTACACCACATGGGCTTCATTCTAAGGGACCTAGTCCCTAGATTGGGCCTGTTGGAATCTAACATCACTTGGAGAAGGCATTGATCAGAATAGGTTCTAGGAAGATAGATAATGCTGGAATTAGGGTATTGCAAAATCCAGTGGTTATTTTTCAAACACCTGTCAAGTCTAAATCAATCATGTACCATAAGTTTCTTTTTATTGTTATATCTCTTATTAGTCCAAGTGTACTTGCCATCCTTGTACCCTAAATCAATCATGTTACATTGGTTAAAACAATGTCATAGGAGGTTAGCACGATTATTATTGTTATTTTAGCCCCCATACTTATCCCTAGCTTAGAGAATTTCATTGAAATCTCCTCCAATAATCCAAGCTCTACTACAGTTCTGGGATATTCTTATAAGACTATCCCATAGAGTGGAGCGACTATTGAAGTCATTACTGGTGTAAAAACAGAAAAAAGGCCAAGGATTATGGTTAGGGTTTACCTTGACCATTACATGGATGCCTTGAGGAGTCACCGTCATATTGTCCAACTTTAAGAGATCTTATTTACACATAATCACGATGCCTTAAGAAAGTCCTTTAGAAGCAAATTGAATGTGAGCTTAATAGCCCAAATCCTCGGTACTTCTTCCATGTTCCTTCTCTTTGTCTCCAGGAGAACAAGCATCACATGTTTGTGAGTTTTGACCAGTTCCTGTTGTGCCTCTTGAAAGTAGTGTTATTTGCGTCATCTTGCATTCCATATAAGAAGTTCATCATTTGCTCTAGCGTGGTTGGAGGTGTTACCATCATAGCCTTCTCTTTCTCCAATTGAGATAGGTTCCTGCAGATATCCATTGGGTTCAGGGCAATTACTAGTGGGATTTTCCCCACTTCATTCCTCAAGTTAAACATCATCTTTCTTATTTCTGGTAGACAATACACTAAAATAGCTTCGCTGAAGGGCTCTATGAACTTTTCCGAGAGAACTTCTCTAGATGCCAAATATTCGGTCCCCCCAAGGCATAGAGTAGCTACTCCATATCATTATTGGACTGTTTTATGGCTTCTAGTGCTGATAGAGTTTCGCTTCCTGTGTTTCCTACCACGATTGAGTGTGGTAGTGCTTCCATCATACCCACTAGATTCATTTGGATGAATGTAGGGTTCATCACATCTGGAATGGTGGTGGGTTCCGAAAAGAAAGGAATTTGGGTTTGCACTTGGCTATGAGTGAGCTTCTCTCGGAGGTTGACATTTGGATAGAGTTGCCTATTAACTATGTTTGGAGTAGGGCTTGGGTCCATAGGTGTTGTCCAAAACTATTTAGTGCCAAGTTCATTCCCTCTCCCACAATCTGCGCTAGGGTATCTGGGATCTTTCATCACAATTGTCACTATTTTTTGTCCAATGAAGATTGTTAGTGTTATCGATCTCCCTTGAATTGCAAGTTCTAGCCATGATTCCGGAACATGGTCTGCCGGTGCTGGTGCTGAAATGAACATCAGTAGTGATGATTTGTGTTGTTCATCTTTTTATTTTTTCTGATAGGAATTCTTTGGGCATTGTGGCTTTCATCTCTATTACTAAAAAGAGTAATTTTAGTGGAGGAGTTAATTGATACGATAGTCGTGGTCATTTCACCTGAAGAATTGTGATGATTACTTTTTGTGTCGTCAGCAAATGCATCGATGGAAGTGTTGGCAAGAGTCACTCCCACGACTAGGAGAGCATTTCCTCTTGAGGAGAGGAGAGAGACTTTAGGGGTAGTCTCTGTGGTGGGTCCTATCTTATTAACTGAGTTAGGAATGGGTCTTGTCACTTCTCCCATCTCTTTTTCCTTCCCGCGTTCGTTAAATTTTGATGCGCGTTCATTCAATGGAGTGGGTCCATGTTTGTTGGTGTCTTGTTTCTTGCCGCTTGTTGTTCCATTGGTGGTTTGGGGATTCATTTTGTTCCTCCATTCAATTCCTTTGGGTTGTTTACGTTTCCCCTTATTAAACCCCTCAATTACACCATTAGAGATGTTAATGTTAAAAAGAGATGTATTGGGATGGACAGTGCTTGCAAAAATTTCAGTAAACTTACCAGAAGATACATTGAAAGCTTTTACGTGAGTTGTTGTCTGTCCTTGCTTGTTTTGTTCTTTCTTGTTTAGCCTTGTGGTCGTTTCTCCTTTTTGGATAGATTACTGTTTGCCAAGTTTCTTTCTTGGTGTTTTTTGTGGCTGAGTAATCTATTTTGTTGTGCAAGCTTTGATTGTATGCCAATTTTGCCGCACCCAATACACATAGTGCCTCCCCTTCATAAATCATCTTTTATGTGTGATTTTCTATTCTTACCTTAGTTTTCACTGGAGTACCCATCAGAACTTTATTAAATCTTATTTCTAATAAGTTGAAATAGATAAGAGAGAGAAAATTATGTTTTTGTAAAAATAATGTTTGAATAGGTGGAGAATTGATATGTTGATACAAAATATGATACTCTTTCTCTAGAACAGACGCCTCTGGAGAGAATGACCAACGAGCAACCCTCTACCAGAGAAAACTCCCCTTCAAAGTCACCAAAACCACCAAATCCACCTGACACACTGGAATCCATGGAGGAAAATATTCCTAATTATGTCTTTAAGCATCTAATTATTTCTTTCAACAACAACATAAATTGTTCCACTATTACATTAGAACGATTATTCAATATTAGAACTTCGGTTATTTAAGGATTGATTTTTTTTATTCTTTATTGTTCTGAATGTTAAATAGCGTATAACACATGATTGATGACTTAGGATGTTGCTAATTGAATTGTTAAGAAATGAAGAGTACAATGAGTCGAAAAAAACAAAAGAGCTTTTAAAAGGTGTTGATTCCGAAATTTTGCGACACTCTTTATTTCCAAGACACAAACCGTACTTTAAATCTTACGGTTATACTTCACCACAATAATTCATTTGTACTCCACTAATATAATATCTTGATTTATATACTATAAGTCCACAACATCATTTTTTCAAGTGGATAAAATATACTTGAATTGTGTACTTTATTTAGCCGATGATTCATGTGTCCACACTATTCGATAGATTTAAAATCAAGATCCTTGTTACAATTTATAATGTTGAGTACTACATTATATCTAAGATATCATCGACGATTATTTGATATTGATTTTAATACCACATTACTTATCGAGACCTCTTCATTTTTCAAATACATGAGCCTTTTTCAATATTTTATGAAGTGTCATATCATGGTGCTCTTTTAAAGCACTTGCATCATTATCAATATCAATACCATCTTGATTATTTGCTCCTCTCATTCCTCAAGGAGTTTTACGTTTGGAACTGATGAGTCTATCTCGCTTTAGACGTGCCCTTCAAGGACCTTTTATTGGAGCACTTACAACTTAATTAAGATATAGGGTCATCAAATACATCTCACAACTGATTTGCAACATTTTGGAAATGAATAATTTCTTAAACTTCAAGTCCACTTTTTTTTTTAAAACGAGGATCTAGATAATTTTTTTCCTATAATTTTTAATTACTAATCGTCTCTCCGCCTAATGTTAGGAATTCTAACATTTACCCCAAACCTCATTTGGGAGATCTATTTATGTGCGTGGTGGAGAAACTAAATCAAATACCACACATGCAGTTTTTTAGATAAAAATTATTTGGTTCCTGATCCTCAATCAATTGTAATTTGGGGGAGAGGGGGGGGGGTCTTGTTGACTTAATGCGTACATGTGTTGTTACATGTTAAATAAACTTATCTCCTATCAAATTTTATTTGAGAGTTTTGTTCTCATAATCAATTATTTAGCTATAATTAAAGGCATACAATTTCTGCATAAACACACTGATTTAAATCAACATCATCAACGTAATCTTATAGTTGGAACCATGCTCTTAATTTAATATTTGAGCAAACTACCTTGCAACTATTAAATTGCAAGTTGATACCAAACACACATATGTGACCATACCTTGGATGCATCTATGAAACCTTTTAATAGTAAAGGATCCACATGACTGGTGAATGGACCCATATTCACCCTTTTATACGTTTTGGGAAAAAAATTATGGGATACAATCCCAATCTTAGTTGATATGACCAATTTATCACAAGAACAAACAACACAAGAGAATTTATGATTTTTTTTTATTTCTTCAATATATAACCACATGACCGATTTGCCAACTTGTTTTTCCTTTAGTAAACGCCCAATTTACTTTCGCATTTGATTCCATCATCATGCCCATATTTATGTACAACAAACAACTTGAAAAGACGAGTAACTTTTCCCATAAATATTTATAACCTGCTTTGATTGTAGCAATATGAAGATATTAAATCTTTCCAAATTTCTAAGTTTGAATATAATTTTTTTTCCTTGTCAATTTCTTTGAAACTTAAAAAGTTTCTTTTGAGACTCACTATAATCCCAATATCACGAACAATTTCATTTTTTTTGGATAGTAACAAATCATCTCTTTCGAAACTCTCAATTGAATTTGTGTATTAACACATATTCCATAACACCATTCATATAGTGAACATCTCCTTTTAGAGAGGAAAATTATTACACAGAACCTCTGCTCTGCAATCTATCACCATAAATTCCCCTATTCTACCTACTATTGTAAGAGCTAGCCAATACAGGTGAATTTCTACTTGATCCAACACTACCATCAGCTACTCCAGTCCTATCATACTTCCATATGCTAGAATCCTGAGATGCCATCTTCCTGACGTACATGAGACGATGCAAAATCTGTAGCATCTTGAAAAGGGATGGAAGAGCCAGATCTAAACAGAAGGGTGCTGTCTTTCTCAGAAGACCATAGGGATTGATATTTTGTTGAACAACCCTTCCAGAGTACTTTAGGCTGTTGTTTTGACTTTCTGCCACACAGAGAGCAGGGAAATACAGAGGACTAACATTTGGAGCAGACAAGGCATTTGAATTCATATTTTGATTCAACCCGCCAACAACTTGAAGCTGTAACAAAGAGCTTTGAGCCATTAGTATGTAATTGAAGGTTCCAAAAGGGCATAGTCTTCAATTGAAAATCAATCTTTAAAACCATTAGAGAGACATTTCCTATATTGTGTCCATTACAACTATTTTGTCGAGTGCAATTAATTTGACTGAACATCTAACTTATTTTGTATAATCCTCAGAAGAATTATTGCTTCGGACTCAAGACAATCTAAAAAATAGATAAGTGACATAGACTACTAGGACACTGAAACTCAATGATGGAAGCTAATTGACTAAACTTTTTTTTATAAGTAGCTGATTCACTAAACTTACCACATAATTGAATTTCTAGACAGTTATAACCACAGAATGTTTAAACATCATGTGTGGAGAAAATCTGGATTACTTAATTTAATGAAGACACAGTGCTCAGATAATTCCAATAACTGAATAATACTTCCCAAAAGTTTGAAAGCGCGGACACAACAAAGGAATATCCACGGTCACTTTATGTAGTTGGTAGTTAAAGAGGCATGCTTAACAGATGAAAATTTAAGGGAGAGAGGCATTCAGTATCTTCAAGATGCTATCTTTGTGGTAAGGAAGCCGAAACTAACTGTCACCTTTTTTTACATTGTGAAGTGACTTCTCAAATCTGGAACATCTTTTTAATCATGAGTATCAAATGGGCAATGCCTAAAAGCTCTTTGGAGTTGTGAAATGCTGGAACAGGTTAGGATGTTTACTCAAACAGAAGAACTGGTCGAAGATGATCCCACTATGTATTTGGTGGACCAATTGGAGGGGAAAAAACTTGAGATGCTTTCAAGGCATGAGTAACCAAATTCAGAAGATCAAGATGAACTCCCTTTTGTTATTTCATTTTTTGGTGTAAAGAAGAACCCCTCTAGTGGACATTGTAGCTATCCTAGATAATTTAGAAGCATTGTAAATAGCTTAAGGTTTATCGAAACCAGGTTCTCTACTCCACAAAGGTAGGGGTAAGGTCTGCGTATATCCCACCCTCCCCAGACCCCACTTGTGGAATTTCACCGAGTATGTGGTTGTTGTTTTGTTGTTGCTGCATTATTATGCATTTCCTTTGTTTTTACTGTCTAAGATTTCAGTGAACTAAATATATATTGTTCAAAAATAATTTCCAAGTGAAACTGCAACAATAAACAACAAATTAAAGGACGCTATGACATTCATCATCATGCCCTGCCAATTACCATTGCAGTTGTTGGTGCCCAGGACTCTTTCTGCCTGATATGGGAAATTAACTGGGGCGCAAGTTATACTATGGAATTTTACCTTTGTTTAATGTAAACATAATTGATGTCCCCTATCACATCATCTTTTAGGCTCGTGGAACAGCCTGAGATTCACAATATTTTTCTTAAAACTTCAAATATATAAATGGGTAGATAATTGAGTCCTCGTCACAAGAAGCAAGATGAAATATCACTAGCTAAGTCGACTAACTACAGAATTGAGCAACATCACAAAATTACCAAAACTTGGTGGAACATGTCAACAAGTCTTGTTTCTTAATTATTGTAATCAAGAAATGACTGATGCCACCCTGTGCTAGTTGAAGATAAAAGGGAAGAACATCAACGACAATAGGTTGCAACTTGAATAGAAAAACCAGTTTATGAGATAAAAGTGTCTAACTAGACCATTTGTAACAAACAAATGACATAATGATTGTCTTGTTACTCAGACATAAAGTTTCCAAATCATAAGTAACATATTGGGAATGATATGAGAGTAGAGATGCATTTTGATGGCAGCAAAAAGTTGTTACATACTAACCTACTATACACATTGATGAATGCATCTTCCACATTTCTTGCTTTCCCTGTCAGTCACATCAGCAACTTATAGAATGCAGCAAGAACATATTATTTCTATAGGTAAATGACTTATTCTTGGCACCAATGCACCACAGATGGCCTTGTACTTCTAGGTCGCCTTTCATTCCTGCTATTTCCCATACAAACTTGAAAAGCCCCAGAGCTCTGCTTAGCTGCTTTACCCCGCTCTGCAGCATATTCTGCTCATCAGATGTTAGGATCTTTCCCATGCACAGACGAAACTTATCCCCTCGACCAAGTGGATAAAGTCCTCCACATACTTCAATATCAACATCCCAGATGCTGCCATAAAGATAATAAAGAAGAAGTGTGAACACACATCGTGATGGGTGGCCCAATGTCTTAGTCAACTTTTTATGCACTAAACTCTCCTGATAGCGAGCTTCCTTAAATCCAATGTTTTTGTCTATGAAAACATCCTTAATCTGATAAAGCCCCTCTTTCATGACCTCAAGCTTCTTTACCTCCGAAGTTAATTTTTTCTCTTCACTCAAGCAATCAATAAGATCGCTGAACATTTCAAGAACACCTTCCCACTTATGAGAAGCAGGTGACTCCACACCTTTTGCAGGTGCGACGCGCATCCATGAAGTGGATTTAGGGTCATAAGAAGTTGCATTCTCTAAATACTTTTGACAAGTTGTAACTATTTGCTGCGCCATTCTAATGTCTTTACTCGGACATCTACAATTTAGAAAATCGATATTAGATTTCAGTCCATACAATATCTCCTCAACTGCCCCTATCCATACGGGGTACTTTGTGACCTGTGCACATATTGATTGCCTGACAAGCTTCCTTTGTTGTGCAGAAACATTCAGGAAGTTTGAAATTTTTGTGAGGGAATCAACTGTAATTGATTCCCTCTCGTTAGTTTTACTAAAACAGACAGGCTGATCACATTGTACATCAGCTAATGCTTGTGCCACATTCTTTTTCATCATTTCTTGCATTGATGGACACCCAATAAAGGTCCTAGCCAGTGATTTGAAAGAAGACAACTTTTGTTCCAAGATTTCATCATGAACTCTCGAGTGATCATTAACATTTACTAGCTTGCCATCAACTAAGTCTACATTCTTCAGCAAAAGGTTCAATTTTGTTAATTTTGAGAAAGCTTTCTCGTACCATTCAGAAGGCAAAGACTCGTCCTGGAATTCCTCTGAGCAGTGATAAAACCGCATCACCCCACTAGTCTTGGCTGTCAACATCTTAGCTCGAGGTATAAGGTTCCTCCTCACGCTACGCATTCCCATTGTAAGACCAACTTAAGTTACCATAAAAGATACACTTGACACAACCAGCAACTACTTTGTTTTCTTCTTCTGACAACCAGCCACTACTTTGTTTTCTTCTTCTGACAACCAGCAACTACTTTGTTTTCTTCTTCTGACAATTGGGACGCCTAAAAACCGAACCTCATCGAAAATTCAACATACTCAGTCCATTGAGGCATTTCATCGATCAGGTTGTGTGCATATATTTCTTCACAATCAACTTCAAATTGAAGGCTGAAACGAATTCAAATCTTAAAGTAGTCATACTAGAATTGATATAGAACAGCATAAATTTTCAGCATTGGTGAAGAACAAGATGAAAAGGAGAGCGAGCGCTATAGTTTGACGCCTTAAAAGTTTGGTACAAGAAAAAGAAGAGCGAGGAAGTACCAGTTTTTAAAAAAATACAAGGATGAAATGCCAATAATACTCCTAAGTTCTTTTTTTTTTCTTTGATGAACTTTCGCATAAAGTCACTCAATACATTAGGGGTATATAGGTCGGTTTGGTTTGGTTTTTCATTAAAAAAAAATCTAAACCAATTATGTCAGTTAATAAATCTAAAAACCAAATCAAACCACATAAAGTCATTTTTTTTTGTTTCGGCTTTAGTCGGTTCTTTCAGTTTTTTACAACTATACGGTATTTGAAAAAGAGATCAAATATTTTTTCACTTACCTGTGTGATAAGTTAAACTTAAAAAAATGTTAAATGAATAGAAATTTTCGAAAAGACGGTTAAATTCACTTGAGTACAATTTTTTTTTTTGGAAATATCAACGTTCATTATATTAAATTAATAAGATTAAAGGCTAGAGGCAAACTGAATACAAAACAAAATATTTACAAAGTAAATTGTTAACTTCGAATTTAAAAAACTATAACAATATAATTGTAACTTCGGATCTTAATACAAAATAAAATATTTACAATTTTTACAAGCCCAAATTTGAAATAAAATATATAAACATTGAAAACTATAAACTAACTAAAAATATATCAACAAAGTAGATTATAAATAAAAAAAATTATCTATAAATATTTTTTTTATATATATATATATATATATATATATATATTATGTCGGTTTGATTTGAGTTTGGTTTGACTTTTTTTCTTTTAATACCAAACCAAACCAAGAGTGGTCGGTTTTTTTTTCAACCGCCAAACCAACCAAACCAAACCACAAATCATTTTTTTGCCGATTTGATTTGGTTCGTCGATTCGGTTTGACTTTACGGTTTGGCTTGTACACCCCTAACCACAAGTCCCAAAAATGACTATAACCTAGAAATTTTATAACACTTAACCATACAATTGCCTACAAATCATCCCAACAAGAAAAATGAAGGTAACAATCAAGAACTAGAGAAGTACCCTAGTCATTATCTTATCCCGCCTTAACAACAATAAAAAACAACCTTTAACCATATAGACTCCGTGTCCAGAGGCCTAGGAATGAAACCTCCCATCAATCTAAAATATAGCATGCAATTAGAAAAAAATCTAAACTACTCAGTTAAGAAAACCAAGCCTACCTAGGTGTCAAAGAACTATTGCAGAAGTCTGATCACAAACTTTGACTCATTTTGTGAAACTTTAGCTTGTTCTTGGTCTAAGATAATTGTATAATACAAAATCAATCACAAATAGCCTAAATATTTTCAGATTATATGCAAATCCCAAATCCTAGGGCAACCTCATGATCTTTCCACCCAAACTAGCCTACTATTAATTCACCTAAAACTACCAGTTTCATGGTTACATTAATAAATTATGGTAAATAAATCAAGAATAATCATTCTTAAGAATTGTCTAAGGCCTTACACCCTAAAATCCTCATAAATCCATATTTCCCCACCTTAGGATCAATTCAAACCATCCCTAGGGCCACAAATACCTTCTTTAAGGCCTAGGAATTGAACTACAAAAGTAGGAAATCGAAATGCTCAACTTTAAGAAGATTCTTGATGAAAAATGGTTGAAATTTTCCCTAGGTTAAGTTTCTACCCTTACCATGATTAATCTAATGTTGTTCTATGGATTAACGAACCAAACGAGTGTAAAATTGATGGAATGACTTACCTTGAAGGAGGAAATCAATGAAAAACTAAAGAAATTACCCCTCCCTTGCCCTAGCCTGACCTTGATAGAGTTTTGGGAGTAAAATAATATTTTAGCGGTTCCACTATAGCAGTCTGATTCCAGTTATACCGGCCTCAATTTTTTAGCACGGACAGTCTTTGGTAAATTGGTCATAATTTTTACTCTAAACTTCAAATGATGCAAACTTGATAGCGTTGGAAAAAAGACTCATAGGCCTTTAATTTGATAGATCATGGGTCACCTAATTCGTTTTAGGCTGAGTGATATGGTCATTTAAAGCTGACCTTAGTTTAAACTTAAGCCCGAAACTAAATTGGTAAGGGAACTTTCAACTAACTTTTTGATATGAGCATCGTACAACCTTAATTTATAAGCGCATACCAAGAAATTCATCCTAACTCTATGACGAATGAGATTCGTATACCTTTATCGTAGATATTTTTCACCAACAACGGAATAGGTCGTTACACTTAGGCCCATTTCCCTTTTATTTTCTATTCATCAAATAATAGGCATAGTGTATCAACCCCTATACAAAATTGGCATAAAATAACAAACCTTTTAAATGTTGGCATTAGATAGCCAAAATTTATGTTTTGGGATATTTATTTATTAAATGGACTATTTTCAAATCTATATAATAAAGTAACTAGTTTACATCAAATATAGTCATGTTTTAATTTACATAAAAATAATTAAAATTCATAGAAAATATACATTGACTATACATTATGATACACTTAGAAAGCTGAATATAACTTATCTATACATGAGTTATATAATGACTATACTTTATAATACCCTCAAAAAATTGAATATAGTTTACTTATATATGAAGCATACAATGACTATTCAATTTCGACCAACTCAAAATCTCCTCCAAACAGTTTCAAATTTTGTATATAAAATTCTCTTGATATTTTAAGTCTTTTGATATATAATTTTCTCACAACAATAAATATTTGCACTACGTCAAATTTTAAAGAAGAATAAGATGTCTTTTGATATATAATGTCCTCGTAATGATTATGTTTGCAGTACGTAAAATTTTAAAGAAGAAAAAGAAGGATGAGGAGGAGGAGGAGGAGGAGGAGAAGAAGAGAATGGGAAGAAGAAGAGGAAGAAGAGGAAGAAGAGGAAGAAGAGGAAGAGGAAGAGGAAGAAGAGGAGGAAGAAGAAGAGGAGGAAGAGGAAGAAGAGGAAGAGGGAGAGGAAGACGATGACGAAGAAGAGGAATAGGAAGAAGACGAAGAAGAAGAGGAAGAGGAAGAGGAAGAGGGAGAGGAGGAAGAAGAGGAAGAGGGAGAGGAGAAAGAAGAAGAATAAGAGGAAGAATAGGAGGAAGAGGAAGAGGAGGAGGAGGAAGAAGAGGAGGAAGAAGAGGAAGAAGAGGACGAAGAGGAGGAAGAGGAAGAAGAAGAGGAGGAGGAAGATGGTACGTAAAGCTTATGGGCTGACATTTTGCATAATTTGTCCTTATTTATATTGTATTACACGACCCAACAAACTTATCCTATTTTTAATCTTTATATTTTTCAATACCTCTCCATTATATTTTCTTCCCATCTCTCCTCCTCTCCTAAAATCTCTTTGATTTGAATGCAGATCTTTCAAAAATTGAAGTCAATTACTCCCTCTGTCCCAATTTATGTAACACATTTCGCTTTTCGAGAGTCAAACAGTTTAAGTTTGACCGAAAATTTGCTCATGAAATCTTCAAAATTTTTAAAATGAAATTTATATATTTGTAAACTACATTAAAAGTACTATAAGTCTCAATAATTGATAATTCAAAATATTTAAAAGATATATGAAAAATTTACGGTAAAAGATAGAGTTGTTTGAATCTCGAAATCCAAAATGTGTCACATAAATTGGAACAGAGGGAGTACATTTTAATAACAATGTACGTCAATTTAGACATTTTAAGAGAGGAAACGAGCTAATTTGCATCTGCCAACAAAGGAATAAATCGTTAACCAATATACATAGGATACACATTTTGGGTATGTTTAGAAAGCTAGCCTGGTAATTAGGTTTGATGTAATTGGGTGTAATTACAAGCTGATTACTTTTTAATTTCTTCTTTTTATTTCAATTTTTATTTTGTCATTTTAATTTATTTTCTATTTCTATTATTACAAATTCATTTTTTATTTTTATTATTCTAAAATTTTCTAAAAGTTTATTTTTATTGCATATTATTTATATTTCATTTGTTTCTCATTCTAAACCTTTTTATTTCATGTGATTCTATGCAATTTTTTGTATTATCTATTTTTTATGTCATTTTTATTTATTTCATTAGCATAATTTTGCTAGTATAAGATTATAGACTTACGTTTTCTTGTTCTTTTAAATCATATTTATGTATGTTATGTTGAAATTTGGCATAAGAGTATATGTTAAATTTTTTGTTTTGAATTTAGAACTTATGTTATATATTTAGTTTCATTTGTTTTAGTAGTATTGACTTGAGACTTCACATTGCAAGTCATTTTTTTTTATTAGACTTGATAGATTATCTTTTTATCAAATATTTTAATAATATTATTCTTTTTGTCAAACATGCATTTCATGATGTTCATAGAAATCTTGTGTTGTTAGTTTTTATGATTAATTCAATTGAAATATACTAATTTGAAATAAATAAATCAAATATTTTTCATAATATTAGTTAAAACATATGTTCATTATTTAATATATTTTCAAAAGACAATATATATCTTAAATATTTAATTTAATAACATTTATAAAGTTTATTATTTATCTAACATAAATTTGAAAGAACTAGCTTTTATTTTAAAAATTTGATATAATCTTAAGATTGCAATTGTGCATCCAAACAGTACATATGTAATTACACTATGACAAACAAACATGTCAACGTAATTACTAGACTGGTAATTACTATCCTAGTAATTACACCAATTCCAATTAGCATGTGACTTTCCAAATAGGCTCTTTGTGAATTTAAAAAATATGTCATCGAGTCGTACATAATTTCAGTTTTACGTATTATATATAATAAGAATAACTTTTTGGATATACATATACATAACTATAATTAATATGCTTGTTCTATTTACATTATGTAACAACTTAAGAACAAAGAGAGATAGACCACATTGTAGTAGACTATTGAGATAAAGAACTTTCAGTACTCTTCTATATTCGAATTATGCTTATCTACAACTCAAATGGTTATGTTATTCTAAATTGTAAATTCTTAGATAAGTCACCTTTAACTCTCTTGGTAACAAAATAAGATTTAAATTAATATAGCAGTAAATCCACACATGAACATGCATATAGACACTCATTTTCATCAACTATCCTCTCTTTTTTTCTATGAAGTAAGGGAGATTTTATTAAGGCATTTAGTAGATGCAAAGATATATGGGGAATATGTTAGATAAGTAAATACAAAAAAACATATATAGTTATGGTGTAGACAAAGTGATCTAAGTTATTTACAGGGGAGATTGACCCAATTAAAAAGGTTGACCAAACAACTAGCCTTACACTTGAAAAAAAAATAGGACAATGAATTTGACCAAAGCATAAGAAATTGCTTTAATTTACAGTAAAAGTAATCACTTATAAGTTATAAAAATTGTTGGGAAATTTACTACTAGCTAGGACTAGGAGCGTAAAGCTCTAGGTTTAGGGACTAGGGAAGATTGAAACTTATTTCAAATATTAGAATTAAAAAATAATAATTAATAAAATGGTTGAAATATCATACAGCAACGTGAGCTCACCCCAAAAAAAAAATATGACAGAAATTAAGGCAATTTCAACATGCAATATGAAATCATGATTTGAAATCAGATTAATTTGAAGTTGAAGTTGTGTTTGGACATGCAATTTGGATTTCATAAATTGTATACTTCTCATAAACATGAAAACCACAAGTTGTGAAATCTATCCAAAAAATAATAATTCAATTCTTATACAATCTTATCAAAGGAGCAAACTATAGTTCATAAATATCCTATGGCGACATGTTGATAAATTACATATCTCCATGTTCTTTTGATGAATAAATATTTGTGATTACAAAATTTCAAATACATAATATTTTATAAATATCCACTGGTTAAGAATAGTAGTAACTATCACATGATTTCATATCACATGTCCAAATACCTATTAAGTAGGTGTTTCACCAGATATTGAGATATTTTTCACTTAAATTTTTGAAGTTAGAGTTGATGATGAACTTGTATTTGGTTATATATTTTAGACGGAATGACCAGGGAGACCCTTATACTTGGTTCAAATTGTAAACTAGACTCTTCTACGTACTCATGACTTTGTCAATTGAACACTTAAACTTTATGAAACTCAATATTTTAAATCCCTCTGACCGTTGACTGAGCTTGTGTGGCAACTTGACGACTGAGTTGGACAAAGTGCGTGAGTTTCACACATATAAGGAGAGTGAATGGATGAATTATGATTTATAAGGACTAAAATCAGAAAAAAGAATATAAATAAAAGGATCATCTGAAGAAATCATTATTTAGGTTCTCCTTAGATTTCCTCGTATTCACCCTTTCAGGGGCGGATCTATTAAGGCCTGTGGGGTGCCACGCTTCGACGGAAATTCTATTTATATATAAGTATTTATATACAACATATGTATAAATAATAAACGTGCCACCCAAAGAACAAAAGTATTCTTTGGTGCAGTGGTAGGCCATCTACTCTACGGGTCTTCGGTCGAAGGATTGAAACCAACTAGCAACTTTTTGTTTTATTTTTTTTCAACGGTAGGCAACCTCTTTTTGTTTCATTTTAAAAAAAAATCTGGTTTCTTTTTGAACTACGAGGCACATTCTCTTTTGTTTTTTATGTAAGAATTATTATTAATTATTTCTTACTTATGGCCCAAGTTTACTTGTAACCCAAGTAATACCATAAATATTATTTAATAAGAAATAAATCTCGTCCGTACATTGGTTACTTGATGGACGTACCAGATTAAGTTATAACCTCTATAAATTGGTCCTCCCTCCACCCATTAGGGTTACCACATATTCTCTACAATAATTCCATCGCTGACGGTTGTGATAACATAAAGTTAGGGCAAGGAGGTGAAAACTAATTTACGACTAACGTTTCCGCTTCTCTCTGTGATTATGTCTTCCTCATCAGGTATGTGCCCCTAACGATCTCTATGTAAGATTATCGTGTTCAAGATCCTTATATTATGTATTAAAGTATTTAGTCTTACATGTGGTATCAGAGCCTGGATTGTTTGAACCGATAATTTTAGTAAATTATGTAACCGCATAAAAAATTATGTATCGTTGTATTTATGAATTATGTGAACTACCTTACGTTATCTTCAAATTGTGTACATAACTACAAAGCAGTTCAAGTTGATAATGTATGCTAATTAACCGTTTTAAATTTCTTCTCTTTTGGGGCTGCTACATTATTCGTTATTATTGTATGTGCTTCTTTGTTGCATGCACTGGAATTTTTTATTGAATTTCTTGTGATTGGCTAGATTACATCAATACATGTTGTCCATGCAACTTGATTGATTTTAAGTATGACTCAGTTTTCTGGTGTTTCCAAGTTAAACTTGTAATAGTAATTATGGCCACAAGTTATTATATACTTTTACATTATCTTCAAATTATCATCAAACTTGTAGCTAATTTTGTACTTGTGTTTGGACCCTTATGTTAATCCTCCCATAATGTAATTATTATGTTTTGTTTTAAATTGTACAATAAATCAAAGTGGTCGTTATATTAAGCAATAAATAATATGTGTGTATTATGTTTCTATAGTTTGTTAGTCACCAAAGTGGCCAAACTAGAGAAATTAACGTCTACACATATAATATTTATGATCACTTGACATATGTGGATTAGTACAATTCATTATTTATTGGCATATTCAGTATTTCAAGAGAGACTGAGTCTGGTTTTTCAACTTGATGCATGTATTATGTTTCTATAGTTTGTTAGTCACCAAAGTGGCCAACCAAAAATGTATAAAATTATTCACATGCACAAAATTTTATGATATTATGTGTGAGTTTGTATTTATGTAGTTTGTTAGTCACCAAAGTGGCCAAACTAGAGAAATTAACATCTACACATATCATGTTTATGATCACTTGATGCATGCATTATGTTTCTATAGTTTGTTAGTCACCAAAGTGGCCAAACTAAAATGTTTAAAATTATTCACATGCACAAA